>CAKAOI010002567.1:0-60142 GCA_916701655.1 Sebastiscus albofasciatus
GAGCCTGCAAGCAATTTGAAATTCATGAAATGAAAGAAAAATACTTTGGTCAAAACATACCAGGAGCAAGATTACAAACTCCAAGTTGAGAAAAAAAAAGCCAGTCGGTTGCAGTTGAGGAGAGTAATTGAAATTTATTACTTCCACCCTTGGGTCGGGCTCCGGCTACATCACCGCAGAACAAGCCCTGTTTGTTGCTCCCAGTGGCAAAATGTGGTCTCAGCTTTGGTCATGTCAAACTGAAAACATCTTACAGTAAGAACTACTCAGAGTTTGCCACATCCGCCCCGTGTTGTTTTGACTGAACCATTAGGACTTTGTTGCTTCATATTCTGCTTTTAGACCTGAGGGGTAATTACACAAGATGCAGAGGACATGTGGAGTCAAACATCCTTTACTGGAGGTCCGAAGGGGTTAATCCAGGTATTCACCCGGTGTCTTGATAACTTAACATCCTAAATAATGGCACAAATTAAAGGAAGAATAAAAGAGTGAGGAAACATAAAGATGGAAATAATATGAATTCTATGCTATGACCTTCAGTCACCAGATCTCAACCCAGCCTATGGAACATTATGGAGCAACGTGTTATATACGGCACTACAATCAACAATACATCAGATGAAGGATTATATCTGGGAAGAATGGCGTTCCATCCAACAAGTCCTCCTATAGTTAAACGACAAGAAACATCATTTGTAATTGCCCCCCCCCCCAGAACGACACATATAAGCATTTTCTGAGCACTTTCTGCTTTCAGCAGGATGGCATCATTTGTTTGTGCCTTCCAAAACTGTTGCAACTCACTGTTGGTAAAATAGAAATAACATTTGAATAGCACAAAAACGACTCAGGGAAACATCATGGGTTAAAATAACTAGTTGGTTAGGTCAGGGGTCAGCAACCTTTAATATTAAAAGAGCCATTTTAGGCAAAAAAAAAATAAAATCTATCTGGAGCCGCTAAACATTTGATCATTATGATGAAGGTAACACAGTTTATAGTCTAAGTATATAGTATATAAGTCTAATGCAGTGAGGGCCAAAGAGCAAATATACGATGGAGTATTAGGATAGAATAAATTCACAACTTTACGAGAAAAAAAGTCGTAATATTACGAAAATAGTCATATTACGAGAAAAAAAGTCGTAATACGAGAATAAATTCACAACGAGAGAAAAAAGTCGTAATTCTACGAGAATAAAGTCATAACTTTACGAGAAACAAAAGCGTAATATTATGAGAATAAAGTCATATTTTTACAAGAAAGAAAGTCGTTATATTACGTGGAATAAAGTCATAACTTTACGAGAAAAAAAAGAAAATAACATGTAACACAATAAACGTCAAGGCTCAAGACGAAGGCGCGCTGTTGTCCCGGGGACGATCGAAAAATGTGTTTGTAATGCAGTAAACTTACTATCGACGCGTCCAGGGAACGCAACAACCTTTTTCCCTGATCATGCTACATACATCTATGCCAACACTTAAAAACTGTACAAAGGTTAAAAAATAAGTTTATCACAGCATCTGTACCGCCGGCTGGTGTTTGGTTATCAGCTGATGGAGATTCAATGTCATACCTGCCGGTTGCTCTTCATTTAAACAGGTTTTCCCGGCTTTGCCACTACGTAACAAAACGTCACGGTCTGACGTTTTGTTGAGGTCTTTGTCACTCGAATGTAAACATATGTCGTTATTCAGCATTTCTGAAAACAACCGATGCCCTCATTTTTCTTGGAGGACGGTCTTGTTCCATCCCTCCAGTTGAGATTCAGAGACTACTTCAGAGTCTACGCCAAGGAGCAGTTAATCTGCTCTGGATGTTGTCCCAACACTTAACTAACACACAGCCTCAATGACAACAACAATAACAACAGTAATCTGTGATTACACGGCACATTCAGTGGCAGTTATTTTTTTATAAGCAAGGGAAATTTACTTTCTCAAAAAGTCAGCGACAGCAAGGTAGGGATGATAAAAGTATAGAAACTGCCATGAAAGCAAGGTCAAAGATAATTAAAAAGATAATTACATGAAAGCTACTGTGTAAGAATGAGCTGGAGTGCTAATCTGAAATGATGGTACACATTTAACATCCTCAGATAGGTCGATCTAAAGTTGGAGACACCCTTGATTTTAATCTAGACTTTATGCGCACATAGAGATAAGAAGGTTGAACTAAGGGCGACAGAAGTCAAATTTCATTATGGTGCCTCTGTGTTTCTACGGAACGTGAAGTCATACTTTATGTCCACAGTGGAAATGAGAAATAAACATCTCTGTGTAGCAGATGTAGGGGAAATAGATGCTGTTACAGAGACCTAATGGCATGAAACATTCATTCTGTCACGCGAAACAGTAAAAGTAAGGAAACTAGAGCATTGTAACGACAATATGGTTATGTCAGCCTACAGGGACGTCATTAGATGAGA
This sequence comes from Sebastiscus albofasciatus, assembly GCA_916701655.1. Taxonomy (NCBI): domain Eukaryota; kingdom Metazoa; phylum Chordata; class Actinopteri; order Perciformes; family Sebastidae; genus Sebastiscus; species Sebastiscus albofasciatus. The sequence continues at coordinate 2,436 of CAKAOI010002567.1, forward strand.
TTAGCAGCAATAGAGTTTATGTCTTTTGGCCTGTGGTTCAAAGTTGTCATCTGACTGACCTTTGACCCCGGCGGTCTCCTGCGGTATACGGTCACATTAGTCGGACGGTGCATGTCAGCGTCCGCAACTTTTCTTGCTTTTTCAGGGACAATAAATGAGTTGATTATGTTCAGTCCGCCGCCCCGCCGCACGCAATCCATGTGTGGGAGTCAGCCTCGCTAGACTGTCCTTTTCAGCTGACAAAGAAATCTGATGAAGTGGACGGACACAGATGGAGTCTGAAATTCTGTTTTCCTTTTACCTTACGTCACTGCTGTCAAGATCGTGTTGATTCGAGGAAGAAAATGCTAAAATCTCAATTGTAGTATTTCAATGGTAGATTTTAAGACGACACCAGACAAAGTGACTTTTAGCTCCCTGCAGTACTCAGACACACATTAGGATCACTTTAACCACCGAGACAGCAGTGTGTGTGTGTGTGTGTGTGTGGCGGGCGGTATTCTCCTTCTCCCACAGGAGTGTCTCTCTCTTCCATTTTTACCCTCTGCAGGAGGTGAACCAGTGAACAGGCCTGTAATTGCGGTAAACATGGAAATGCAATATTCACACCAGGACTGCTCCGCTCGCTTAATGGACAACTTCTGTCATCGGTCTCACACTCCCTCACTTCTTTTTTTTTTTCTCCTTATTTTGGTCTGATCTTTCAACACTTTTATCACCCCCGGGGTCCCAAATGGAAAAGTCATCACCAGAGCTTTAAGACAACACTTTTTTGAGATGCCTGCATCACTTTAACCATCATTTATTGAATTTATAGTGTACAAGTTAAGACCCTGGTTGGTGGCTATTGTCTCTACTTTCCAACAATGGCTTTGTTGTTGCAAGTAATCTCATTGAAAAAAAACAACTCTGTTGCATCCTGTTGCTTAACATGTTGCTGCTCTTCACACTCTCGGGTGTTGCACCACATTCCCACTTCTCTAGAGAGGATAAATATGTTCAAACTAAGACAGACTTTTTGACTACCTCCATTGCTAGAAACGCTGAAAGCTGAACTTTGTGGCCTGAAGCTATACACTCACCGGCCACTTTATTAGGTATACCTTGCTTGTACCAGGTGGTCTTCTGCTGCTGTAGCCCGTCTGCTTCAAGGTTGGACGTGTTGTGCGTTCAGAGATGGTATTCTGCATACCTTGATTGTAATGAGTGGTTATTTGAGTTACTGTTGCCTTTCTATCATCTCCAACCACTCTGCCCATTCTCCTCTGACCTCTGACATCAACAAGGCATTTCCGTCCACACAACTGCCGCTCACTGGATATTTTCTCTTTTTCAGACCATTCTCTGTAAACCCTAGAGATGGTTGTGCGTGAAAATCCCAGTAGATCAGCAGTTTTTGAAATACTCAGACCAGCCCGTCTGGCACCAACAGCCATGCCACGTTCAAAGTCACTTAAATCCCCTTTCTTCCCCATTCTGATGCTCGGTTTGAACTTCAGCAAGTTGCCTTCACCACGTCTAGATGACGTAATGCATTGAGTTGCTGCCATGTGATTGGCTGATTAGCTATTTGTGCTAACAAGCAAGTGAACAGGTGTGCCTAATAAAGTGGCCGGTGAGTGTAGTTTCCAAATTGTGACCTTGAACACTCCAAGGGGCAGTGAGATAATTTGCCATGCAAATCAACGTTTAGTTTTTCAAACTTTTCTTCAATATTTGCTTCTTTTTTTTTTACCCGGGCGAGCGGCGTGGTTTCTCGCTGTTCCACCGATCTTCGTCTCGTTGGTGGCGGAAATGTGCAAAGAAGTGTAGTAATGCCACTGCAAAGGCAGTGAAGAAGAAGACTGCTAGCAAGTTAACAGCAAATGCTGGTTTTAAAATATTAAACAAACTGACTTGGCCAATGTTTTTCTGAGGAAGGAAATGCTTTCGACTTCTTTTCTAGATTTCAAGGATGCGCACAATGAGTTGTGGGAAGAAACACTGAATATAAACTTCAGTTGTTTGTAAGAAAAATTCCAGAGGACACCTTTAACAACAAATCTAAGAAAGGAAAAACAGTCTTTTGTTGAACTGCTTAGAACGAGACATGTGTAGGTACACACTGCTATGTTTTCATGGGGTCACAAGTCAAAGTCTTCTTAGATTAGTTTATTTACACAGACTCTAGTATCCCAGTGGCTTTTAATAAAGCTCATACTGGCTTCTTTGACACTGTAAATATAGCTAATATTGTTTATATGGAACATACCGTAGTTACATTTATCCTATTATATACATACACTATATTGGTTAGTTCATATTGCACATCTGGTACACTGCATATTGCTCTATTGTTCATTCTGTACACACTCCATACTGTCTTTTATTGTTGATTTTTCATCTTCACAATGTATCTATATACGTGTTAGATGAAGTTAGATGAAACTGCGTTTTATTATATTGGTACTTAATCTGTGCAGTAACTATGAAGTTGAATCTAATATTCAGGCTATGTTTACATAGAACATTGAGAAACCTGGTTATACATCTCTCTTTATATATTCTGAGGTCTGCACACCTACATTCATTTCTTTACTGACATACCTCAGCAGTTTAGGATGAACCCAGTTGGTGTCCAGTTGCCTGTGTGCAGCTATATTTACCACTATAACTACTGTCACTAATAATAGTGGAAGACGAGACCAAACAATGTATCCTCTGCGTTACTTCTGCCAGACTTCTACTTTCACGTCAGTCGCATATCATTAGCGCTGGGTATCGTTTCATAAATTACGATACCAGTACCCTTAAAGTGATATCAGTTAGGGATGCACCGATCTGACTTTCTTTTAGTTTTGATACCGATAGCATTACCTGGGCTTTGGGTATTGGCCAATACCGAGAACCGACCCGATGCCAGTGTGTAATTAAGATGTATGCCTCACTGTGTGTAAGTCACTGGGAACAATTTATAGATATCATAACATACATTTACTGAATTGTTATTTATTACTAAAATAATAAATCTTACACCGACAACTTGGCAAAAGAAATCTTAAAAATTCACAGGAATTACAATTCAAGTGTAAACCGTTTTAATGCAGCAACAAATTGGTCAAAACTTAAACAGGAATTAAAATTCCAGTATATAATATTTATGATATATAAACATAGAATTCAATTGAATTGATCGGCCCCATTGTCACCGATATCCTATTTGAGTCCGTATCAGCCCGATATCCGATCCGGTATCGGTGCATCCCTTATACCAATACCAATCGAGTGCTTCCTTCAGTACTCATCATGTGTGAATGGAAGCTGTGTGTGTGTGTGAGTTCTACTGGCTAGCTAAGCGCTGCCACACTTTACAGTGCTTATACGGCGGTTACCGCTGATAACGGCGTCCCCTTGCCGCAACATGGCGGGACCGCATTGTCGTGGAAGCGTAAACACCACCCTTCAGTTCCCCCCCAGGTTAACACTGTTAGCTCTGTCAGCACTGTTGCCATTGTTATCACTGTTAACGCTGTTAGCATCGTTAGCTGGCTGCTAGCCACTGGCTCCCATGTGCAGGCAGGCAATCTCGGTTGTATGGGTTGTAGTTGTTGGCGGAAAAAAAATTACAAATAGTATTTTTTTCTAGATGTGGGCACAAAAAGGATTGGTTGCAGGTATTGTTTGACTGGAGAAGTTTTGATACTACTTGGTACTGGGTTATTTCAGTTGATACCATAAAGGGGTCACATTCTTTTGTTTAACTAATTCCGATTGTAGCTCAAGTTGAGGAAACACCTGCACACATGGGAGAGAATAATTAGACACCCGGATAAGGTGTTTACACACCACAGTTTTTATCCCACTTGCACATAAACTTATGGCTTTTTTTAGCGCCTTCAGCACACGATGCAGAGACACATTTCATGAAAACTTTCTCTACTTTCTCATCCGGAGGACTCACGCCATCTCTCGCCTCTGCAGATTTTTTTTTTTTTTTTTTCTTTGAGCAATTAAAAGAGTTAGCCTTGCGAGAAGGCTGTTGAGCGGCAGTTCGTTTGTATGCCTCGCCAGACAATGGCCGCTCTCAGTCTCTTTGGCGGAGGCGCGGCGCATGGTCGGCCCAGACAAAAGGAGGGAAAAGACAAAGTGAGAGACGGCACTGGAAGTTTGTATCAACAGAAAAGATGAACGCTGCTTGTGTAGCACTCATCATATCTGATGCAGACAGAATCAGTCTGAAATGTGGACGGAAGGTGTGTGCGTACACGTCTGCTTACGTCTACCCCCCACTAATAACTGATTCCGATCACCGCCCCGGTATTGTCTTGTAGTTGCCTCTCGAGAAATAAAGCAGGAAAGATAAAAATGATGGCAGAGAGAGGAATCCTAATTAATTGTGATGAATATGCAGATTGGGTTGAATCCTCTGGATAGCCGGCTCTTTTCACCACGATCTGCTTCAATATTTAGACAGAGCTTAGGGACAAAGACGAGTCTATGCCGAGAATACAATCAGCCTCAATTTAACTTCACTGTTAGTCCTCGGACTTGTGTGTCAGAGTGTGTGTGTGCCTTTGGTCTTTTTGCTAGTCCTCCGTCTGTCTCTGCTCCTTTATCCGCTGCAAAAAAAAATATTTCCATCTTATGAAATCACAGTCTACCGCTGAGTCTTTGTTTTGTATTGCTTCTGATTAAACCAGCACAACATCTCTGTTTGAGGTTTTTTATTAGTGAAACATAGTTTTTTTTTTTGTATGGCTCCCCACTGGTGTGATTTGACAGTGTATGCCTGTCGAGATACTTTAGCAACTGAAAGCACACAGCGGGGACAGATGCATTTAAATGAATCAAAACAGAGTTAGGATAATTTCAGTTATGTCCAAAACAAATCAGTTTGTCTCAAGAGGACGTTTCTTGAATCAAGTGCAGTTTGTGTGATGGTAATGGAGGACTGTCTCCGCCCCAATTCAAGATTCTGATAATATACCAACAAAAGGGAGTTCCTTGAAAATAATCACTTTTGTTTGGTCAAACTGCGCTCAAAATTGTCTTTGGTATGGACTTGTATGGAGGGATATTTTGTAGTATTTCTCTACTTTGGATGCTTTTTCAGATGGTGGGGAGCTATTTTACTTTGTTGCTGTTTTTTTTTTGCCAAGAAGGAGTTTTGACAATTGCATCAGAACAGCCAGTAGTAATGATGATGTTAACAAAGACTACACAAAGGTAGCTCTAGTGAGAAATTAACTGAGTGTCCCCAAACACCAACCAGCAGCACAGCTTAAAAGCACATACACTGTATGAGACTCCTGCTCTTTGACTACTGCACAAGTTGAGAGCACATAACCTCTATATTATAGGCCTACACAGACTATAAGAAGTGGACGCAGTCACCGTGACGTCACCCATTGGTTTGTGGACTGCTGTTTTGAACCCTCAAGTTCGGCATTTGGCCGTCGCTATGTTGGTTTTTTGCTACCAGAAGTGACACGAGAGGGTGGAGCTAAGTACAACCGAACGCTGAATAAGACATTTTTAGGCGACCAAAATGTTACAATTAACTTTCATGAACTGAAAACACACTGTGAAAGGGTTAAAGTTGTAAGACGAAAACACGGACAACTCCCAGATTGGACAACACCGTGGTCGTAACCTGTCAATCACAAGGTAGCCACGCCCTAAAGCATCCCCTGCTTTATGGTCTATGTGACTCTAAATGGGACCATAATTTACTAAATGAACATCATGTTGTATTGAAGAAGACTTGAAACTAGCGATTGAGACCATAAACTCATGTTTACAATGTTTACTGAGGTAATAAATCAAGTGAGAAGTAGACTCATTTTCTCATAGACTTCTATACAATCAGATTTATTTTGCAACCAGAGGAGTCGCCCCCTGCTGGCGAGTAGAAAGAATGCAAGTTTAAGGCACTTCAGCATTCATCACTTTTCAGACCTGGATGTTGTCTGCTGTCTGCTGACAATGAATGTCTGTTCAACATTTCATGACAATCCAATAAATTGTTGAAATATTTCATTGTGGACCAAAGTGGTGGACCGACTGACATTGCCATTCCAGAGACATTTTTTTAAAAGTGGAAACAGAGCATTCAGATGTTTGTCTCAATGATAGTTAATGATATCACCATATAAAGGAACACTTAAGTACTATAAGAATTGTTTTGTTCATTCTTTTTTAAAACACATGCAACACAAAAATATAGATATGATTAATACAGTTTTACTGTTAAGCTTTACCAGTTCACTAGCAAATATTCATTTTCAGTGTAAGCACAGCAAACAGCTCTGCAGACTTCCAGTTAAGTCAGTAACAACAAACGTGTGAAACAGAAACCAGAATTCACGCTGCAAAGCTGCATCACAACATTAACACAGTGTTAGTCTTTTACATTCTGACAGCGTTTTCAGTCAGCGTCTCTCTTCTATCGATGCAGACATTTTGAACGTTTCTGAGCTGTGATGAGACGAGCATCTGGTTTCTGCTGAAGTTTCAGGTTCACTGCGTGTTCACTTTCTGCTTTTCTTTTTTGCCAAAGAAAATCTTTCAACCAGTACCTCATATTCACTTTGATTACATCTGTGAATCAAAACCCAGTCTAGCCAACAGGCAAACGAAAGGCAGAACACTTCTGGCGGCTGTGATCCATTAAAGGAAATGGAAATTAAAGCTACATTTTATGAAATGACTGTTAAATTGGCTTTGTTTTCATAATAGTAGGTCCCAGCATTTGTTTTTGTTTTTGTTTTATGGAAAACAGCTATAGAAGTAAAGGAAAAGCAGCAAACATAATGAGCACAGAAAGACGATTTAAAGTAATGTAAAGGCAGCGAATGGACAAAAATCTTCTGTCGCGCTGGAAAGGTCCTTCAACACTGGCCATTACAGAGGAATGAAAAGTTAAGAAAAGGAGATGAAGTAATAGGAAAAACTCTTTGAGGTCAGTCGGACCCAGACTCGACCTTTACTCCTTTCATCATCTAGTTCTCATTTCTTCTATTTTATTTCAATTCTTTCCATTTTTCTCTTTATCTCTCCCACTCCAGCCAGCATAGACTGGCTTCGTCCCTACAAAAGTGATGAGGTGTGCGAGTGTTGTGTGTGTGTGTCTGTGTGCGGATGTACGCTTTGTGCGCTTGCACATGCACACGACTGCAGCGAAGGGTGAGTCATGTTAATGTCTGGAAGCCGTGTTGTGATCTCTGAACCACAGGCTGGCCGACAAGAGGCAGCCAAACACTTGGTCATCTGGTGTGGGATGAGATATCGCAGCCCGGGTGTAAAACTGTGCATGTGTGCGTGAGCCTGTGTGAGTGTGAGAGACACGCAGAGCCACAAGTGAGGCGACTTGGACCGGCCACCTGTGTGTACAGAAAGCAATGGGAGCTTTGGATCCCGGGGATGATGCTACGATAAAAAAATGATAAATGGAATCTGACACAACTACGGTCACTACAGTCATTTTTTGAGTAAGCTGATTGTTTAATGGTGGTTTAAAGTAAGTGACACACGATCAGGCATCCTCAATGAAATAGTATAGTAAACAACTTTAATATATACATTTTACGGCTCTCTATTGCTGATTCATTCTGCTGAAATGTCCTAGAAGGACTTTCCTGCACTCAGAAATGCAATGTTGTTTAGATCTCACTGTTGTTAATTAGCCTCCGTCTATGCAGAGTTTATTGGATCTGTTGCCAGCTAATGTTAATTTGCCCAAAATGGCAGCAGCCCATTTAGTTTTTCCTCAGTTTTTATCCAAATCATTATCTAATGTAGCTGATCTAACATTATTAACAACATCAGTTGTATAATGAATGGTAACCACATGGTACTGTAGCCTAATTCTGAAATACATCAGGTTTTGGACGTACCATCAGGAAAACATCGCACGACTAAATATAGTATGTTTTGCTTGGTTTTGTGAGGTTATTGATGGTGCATTTAGCAGGTTAGAGCATCTTTTGCAAACGTTTTTGTCAACTGATTGATTTTTGTCAATTTAGCTGTTTTCTGTGACTGGCACTGAATTAGCAGAAACAGAACTTATATCCTAAAAAATATATATATTTGACACAAAATATGTAGATATTAAAGGTACAGTGTGTAGGATTTGGCAGCATTTAGTGGTGTGGTTGCAGATTGCAACCACCTGAGTACCCCTCCGCTCACTCCTCCCTTTCCAAGACTGCAGTAATGTGAACCGCCGAGTGCAAAACCGTGGTAATGCCGTTTGCCTTACTCATCTTACCATAATAATAATACCCAAAAGGCTCTCTCTGGAGCCAGTGTTTGGTTTGTCCGTTCTGGGCTACTGTAGAAACATGACGGAATCTTTTTAAGAGGACTGCGCCTGCTATGTATATATGAAGGACTCATTCTTACTTAACGAAAATTCTTAGTTCCGGGTGATTATACATTAATGGAAACGTAGTTATGAAGGTTGCATTCCATTTCTGCTAATAGGTAACCCTGGAATCCTACACATTGTTCCTTTAAAGGCAGCACTGTGACAGTCAGCCTCTTACAGGAAAGATTTCAAGGCTACAGCTGGAGAAAAGATGTTTGAAAATGTTTTGCCATTTGGGCTAGACTAATGCTGTATGTGCTTATCTCCTTGAGTGACAGCAGACCTTTGAGAACAGTGCTATTGCAATGCACAGCAACAGTATAAACATTAGATTCCACTGATGGAAACTGGACACATGGCATTATTTTTAGTATTGGCCAACATTAGCATGGAAGTGGTAGGTTACTGGACATCAGCAAAAAAGTAAGAGCTGCTAAAATCATTGTTTTTGTTAACAGTGGTTCAAATGACTACATGCAGGCTGTTCTCATACACCGTTCATAGATATACCTACGAAAAGTAATGCACTGTTTTTTGTAATTCATAATCGTTAATCAGGAAGTGTAAAGAGCGATTAACGCCACGTAGGGAGGAGTTCGGGGTGAATAGGTGGGTCCAAAAATCACTGAACTTTCCGCACTTAAGTTACGCCAACTCTGTAGTTATTTTAACCTAAAAATAACTAAATGATGTTTTCCTAAGAATAACCAAGTCGTTTTGTTGCCTAAACCGAACCAAGTAGTTTCCCGTGAAGACGGAAGCTTATTTTTGAAAAGACTGTATGCATGTAATGAACAGATAATGACACGTGTGTCATGAAAAATGACACATGTGTACGATATCATACAAACTGTTGTATGAGCATTCGTTGCTACTTGACTATATGAGAGTTCCCTTTTACGGAGCTTTTTAGCATCGTTCAGCTCATTGTTTTGATTTTCAGGCCCCAAAAATGAACTATTTTGGTTCAGTCTCACAGCTTCCAAGCACAAAACAACAGACTGACAAAGTTACCGACTATCTGGTGAACATAGTGGAGCATTTAGCAACTAAAGAGACAGATATATCCTTTAGGAGTTGGTGGGGACCCAAAACGGAGCTAAAAGGAGAGTAAATATTTGACTTATATTGATGAGGTGGCCAGAAACACGACTCCAAATGAATTTTAAGCTTGCTCTGTGTCTGCTGGATGTGTAAATCAGCAATTAACATGTTCACCACAACTTAAAAGGTGATAGTAAGTCAGTGTTGTGTTGGATTACAGCATTTTAGCCGTGCAATAGACTGGCGACATCTCCAGGGTGTTCCCACCACTTTCGCCCAGTGCATGCTGGGATACCTCCAACCCCCTCCTGACCCTGAATAGGATTAACAGGGTACAGAAAGTGGATGGATGACAGTAATGAACTGAAACTAATCAGGTTATATTTCTAATTAAGAAAAATCCCTTGCATTGGAATCACGTTATTGATTATAGTTTTTAGTGATCAGCAACTGGAGCAGGTGACATTTCATATAAATACCATCTCTCCTGAAAAGGTGTCCAAAAACACAGAAAATCACTCTGCGACTGAATAAAAAATCCGCTGGCGAGTGCTCGCATCAAATATGCAGCTCTAAAGGGTGTCGAAAACAAACAGTGAAGGACTGAACGCCTCTGTTGTTCATTGTGTGTGTATGTGTGTGATGTGGATTTCTGTTTTTGAGCCCTTTGATGTAATTATGTCTTTTCCCTTATGCCTCCCAATCTGTTTTTCATCATCATTATGCTTTTCAGTAATGAGCACTTTCTTTCTTTTGAATAAAGGAAAACATGCAATTCCACACAATGGAATATTTAGTAGTGTTATGTGTCCTTGGTTGGGTTTGTTCTCCTTTGCCTGTGTGTGTGTGTGTGTGTGTGTGAGGGATGAGGCACAGCAGGGGGGTTAAGACCTGAGATGGGGTGCGTCTTGTTGTCCTCCCTGAATTATTTAGCACATGGGGGAATATGAGAGTGAACGCTAACCCCGTCTATCACAGGAGACCGCCCGAGCAGACGGGACTGTTTTTTCAAGAGCGTTGTGTCTTCTTCTGTTATATTTTCATACAGCGTAAAAAAAACACATATGGTTCAACAGCGTCGTCTCTGGGTTGAGTCACAGTTTACGATAAGAGGATGTACAGACAGATCATCAAGTGAGATTGACCAAAAGCTCATTTGGCCTCACTTTGCACTCTTTAATCCTGTTGTCAGTTTCTGTGAATTTGACAGAAGGAACAAACAAGCAAATAGAAAAAAAATAGAGGAGGGGCTCAGAGGACTACATGAAAGTGTGATCTTTTCTGGTAAAGCCTCTTACAGCGCTGTGGGTTTACACTCCTGTCAAGTGATTTGGGGTTTTGTGTGGGTTTTTTGTTTTCTTTGAAATGTTCTCACAAAGATGAGGAAAAAATCCTTCAGACGGTTGTACTAAAATGATTAAAGGGTTATGACTTGGATTTGGTTTATTGTAAGTCAAGGTTACAGGATATGACTAAGACAGTAGAATGACCTCGCAGGCGGGGTCTGAAATTAGCACCCGCCACCTACCAAATGCGGATAAATTATTGGCAGTGGCGGCAGGTAAAAATCGTCAGGTCATCCGCCCCTTTGGCAGACAGGGAAAACGCAAGGGATGGGAATAGAGTATCGGTTCCTAGTTCGATTCCCTGGCATCTCATGCGCCGCACAGTCCTGCTTGGCTAAATAACAGAGCTATTAACGTTAACCGAGGTTCGATTGAGTTAAATTACGGTGCGTTCAATTGGCGAAGGTAAATTCTAACTTTATCATGATGTGTTCAAATGTAATCTTGTAAAATTATGTTTCTGGTGAGAAACTTGAATAAATCCCGTTGTTTGAAGGAGATGTTTTCACAGCAATATAAAATAGATAATAAAGAGGAAATTATGACCTGTAGCTTATAATACATCATTAAAACTACAGACTACAAGATTTTTTTAAATCAACGCAAATATTAAAATAAAAATACAATAATTTATTTCTTAGTAATTTTGAAATGTTTTATGCAAGTAACTACTATAAATGACTATGACAAAGTACAGTACTGTGTACAGTACCCTTCCACCCCCCAAAAATAGGTACAGGTAATTTGAACACTGTAATTTACCATGCATGTATTGTTTTTTGTGTAAAATATATCAAACATTGAATAACTTCAGATCTAAAATGTTATTCCTTCATTTAGCGCATAGATTTCAAAAGTGGGAAATAAAATTTCTACTTGCCTGCCACAGTGGCGGGCAGTAAAAAAAAGTTAATTTCAGACCTTGCTCACAGGTATAGCGATACAAAACGTGTGTTTTATTTATATCAGTCCCTGAACTTGTGAACTCTCAATGTAACCTCAGACCCCGAGGCACAAAACACACACACACACTTTTAACACCCCTAAGGCTCCCTGCAGGTATCCCGTGGAGCCGTAAATGTCTACACTTACTATATTTATTCACCTTTATACTCATTATACCAACATGACCCAGAGTCGACCGCTTTTTCACCTTGATCGTGCGGTTTTTGGCGTTACACCCAGATTTGAAATGTTTTTTCATGTCATTTCCCCTCTCTCTCTCTCTCTCTCTCTCTCTCTCTTTCTTTTTGTCCCCTCAAACCTCACCCTCTCTCTTTCTGCCTGGCTACTAACCCACCCTCCCATCCCGCGAACATGTTGGCACACAAACACTGTTTTTAGAAAGCAAAACAACCCGGGGAATATAACTGGAATATGGAAGCGCTTAATCTCTTCGGGGTGGATGAGTATCAAATCCCCCCAGTGAGCGATCGAGGTAGAGAGAGACACAGAGAGAGAGTGAGAGAGGCTGTGGAGGAACACTGTTCATTTTGCCAAGGCCAGATGGTGAGGGCAGCTTTGGTGCTGCACGGCTCTCTCTCTCTGCCTGTCAGGCCATGACACACACACACACACAATTACCTCAGCCTGTTTGTACAGCAGTGGTCTTCTGTGTGTGGTGGCCTAAGCGAGTCAGACTTATTAGATTAATCTTTTATTTGTCCCTGTGCCGTTATCACTGTTTTTCATCTCAGTGTGTTGCTGGGATTAAGAGGCAGTTTCTGGTTTGCATTCTCCTTGTTTGGATAGTTTATAATCGGTTTGTGTGTGTGTGTTATTCAGGGCTGGAGAGAGTACAAATATGTCCTGAAGCACTTCTGTGTTGAAACTTTTATTGGGTAGAGCTGTAGATACTGCCTGGTGTCGAAATTAATTTTAGTAAAAAATGTAGCTCATTGCAGTGTGCTCTGAGCAGAAGCTAACAGAAGTTCAGATACAGTACATGATTTAATAAACAACCTTAAAGGTGCAGTGTGTAGGATTTGGCGGCAGCTAGTGGTGAGGTTGCAGATTGCAACCAACTGAAATGTGTGCCAAGCATGTCGGAGAACTACGGTGGTCGACTCCAAAATGTGAAAACGTGAATGGCAGCCGGCTCTGTGAAGAGGACCTGATCAGTATGTAGATATAAACGGCTCATTCTAAGGTAACAAAAACATTATGATTCATATTTTCAGGTGATTATACACCAAAAAAAAACGTATTAATAGGGGTGTGACAAAAAAATTGATTCACCGATTTATCGTGTTTTTTTTTTTTTACAATTTTGAAATCAATTTTTTAATGCCAGAATCAATATATTTGCTTCTTTTGAGTCTATGCCGAGGTAGAAGGAATTACTGCTTTTATAGTTGTAGTCGTAACGTGATGTCATATCCGTTACGTATCCGTCAACAAAACAAACAACAGCCGGCCACCGCAAGCCGAAACGAAAAAGTAGAAAACGGCGGAGGGTCTGCGTGGATACAACCTGCACTTTCACATGTTAAATCCAAAGTGGTGAACACTTCACATACAGTAAAGTATGGAAACACTTTGGGTTTCACACATTACCAGGAAAAGCAGAGCTAGACATCACGGCTAAAGCTGCATGCTAACTCTGCCAAAGACAGGACATGTTATCATATTGCGGTAACGTGCGGTCAAGCCAGCCGTCACTCTCATCTCCGTGGTCAAATCAGCCGACGCTACAACTGTAGAGCACCCATATACTGACATTTATGTTAAATGCATTCAAACGGCCCCGATGGAGCTGATCATGGATGTATAAAGAGAACGGAGCTGACAGGAGAGCTAGCGACGGATTTGGCGAAGTTAGCGGAAGTATACACGTGTGACTAAGTCCGGTTTTCACCGGAAGTATAAAACATTGTCCCTTATAAATTAAAAAGAAAATACCACTAAAATTTGTGAGGGAAATGTCTTTATTCTTTGATTTTTGGGTTGCTGGAAAAAATGCAATATGTAATGCCTGACAATGACTGATAAATTTGACTTCAGGACATATCTGACTACATACATGGTGAAAATCTAACATTCTTACTGTATTAATTAAATAATTAAAAGTCCCTAGAAGTGTATGATTCAACTTTTTCCCATGGTCTAGTGTTACAAAAGTTAACAAAAATCGCAATACTTAAAAATCGCAATACATATCGAATTAGCACCCAAGTATCATGATAGTATTGAATCAGGGGATAGGTGAATAGTCCCAGCCGTACTTATTAATATTGTATTCCATTTCTGGTGGTGGATGTGTCAAACTAACACCGGACTTTCCCCCAGGCGACCACTGTTGGTATCCAGAATGACACATACTCGTATTTTAAGCCAAACCATGATGGTTTTTTTCGTAGTTTTGTTGCCTGAACATAACTGTGTTGTTGCGTTTTGTTGTTTTGTTTCAATATACAATGTTAACCATATGTTTAACACTGTTTAAAACTGCGACCATTATCTGGGAGAAAATACGTTGTAATTGAGAATGCAGTTTAGTTGTATGGGAACCTAATTTTGTGGGAGGCCGGGTTGGACAAAGAATGTATGAGAGCCAAGGAGAAGCTTTACGGATATTCACCTTCTTTTAGTCTTCATCTTCTTTAGTGAACAAATTGGGTCTTGCGTAGTGGGTGCATTTCACTAAAGCTGAGTTTTAACTTTTGCCCCGTGTGTTTTTCCTACTGCTCTGACCGCGTTTACTGTGCCTCGGCTCATAATTGCACGGCCAAGTCCCTGATCTCTGCAGGTAGATTCCACTCTCACGGTTAAAGCACACTATTGAGAGGATCTTATTCCCACCATATAGAAACACATGACGCAGGAGTCAGTGTGTGACACCTGGTCATGGGGTCTGCTATTGAATTATCTGACACAAATAAGATGTTGAGCAAACACGCACACAGACAAAGAGGGAGACGGACACTTATCCAAGCACGGGTTAATTGGAAGCCAGCAGTTAAGATCAGTTTGCTTTATAAACGGAGATATACTCAAGGTAACACGCTAGTCAAGTCTTTTATCTATGTCTTGCTATCACAAATCTGATTTTTTCTTTTAGATCGACTTCGTGAGTGACCCGTGTGACTCCTTTGATGCACCGCATATTGTGTAGAATTAAAAGGAACCTTAATGTAGTGAATAAATCCAGGTTCCTCTATGACTATCACCACTGCTTTTAGGTTCAGTGTCTTGTTCGAGAGCAGCTGCGCAGTATTTACTGATTCACTTTAGTTTAAATATTGCAACCAGACACTTTCAAGTCTTCTCTGACCTCTTCGACCTTTTCTCTGGTCAAAATGATAAACAGTTCTTCAAACCCGTTGTGCGTCATTTGCTTACACAACTGTCTAACCTAATCTCCTTCAGCGTGGCGATGTGGAGATGAGATGGCTTGATGCCGCGCTGCGTAGCAAGCAAAACTGCAAACAGCCGTATGGAGAATTGGTAACACTTTATACTTACCATCATTTATGAATGGTAATTTGATCGTTGATTAAAATGTAGTTAATAGTAGGACTGTCAATCGTTTAAAATATTTAATCGCGATTAAGCAAATTAATCACATTTTTTAACTGTTCACAATGTACCTTAAAGGGAGATTTGTCAAATATTTAATACTCTTATCAACATGGGAGTGGGCAAATATGCTGCTTTATGCAAATATATGTATATATTTATTATTGGAAATCAATTAACAACACAAAACAATGACAAATATTGTTCAGAAACCCTCACAGGTACTGTATTTAGCATAAAAATATGCTCAAATCATAACATGGCAAACTGCAGCCCAACAGACAACAACAGCTGTCAGTGTGTCAGTGTGCTGACTTGACTATGACTTGCCCCAAACTGCATGTGATTATCATAAAGTGGGCATGTCTGTAAAGGGGAGACTCGTGGGTACCCATAGAACCCATTTTCATTCACATATCTTGAGGTCAGAGGTCAAGGGACCCCTTTGAAAATGGCCATGTCAGTTTTTCCTCACCAAAATTTAGCGCAAGTTTGGAGCATTATTTATCATCTCTCCCGACAAGCTAGTATGACAGACGTACAAATGGATTTCTTAGGTTTTCTAGTTTCATATGATGCCAGTATCTTCACTCTAGCTTTAAAACTGAGCCCACTACAACCTAAAAATCGAAAGTTGCGTTAATACGAAATTATTGTCACACTTTGTTAAAGGGACTGTTTGTAACTTCTTACATGTATAAATCATTGCGGGTCGGTGTCCCATGCGCGCTCGTGTGTGGCTACGCTGTTCAGACTCCAACACAAACTACGCGGAAGCACCAAAACTGCAAAGTTCTATCTAGTGAAGCCCGCCTGTTAAACAGTGTTGGCCGCGGTCGTAGTACACGGTAGACCGTAGCTTTGGGCTCCAGGGCCGGAGTCTCTGCTGTACTCTGCTCCTCTGCCTGCCTGCTTGCCGTCACTCACACTGCGCTCATTCCCACTTGCTCTTTCGCTCCGCTCTCACATGCATGCGCGCACTCTGCAAACTGCAGAAGAGAATAACTGCTGCAGCTCCTCCAGACCAACAGAGGTTTCCCGTGTCTTGTGAAGTGACGGGGCTCCGCAGCGAGAAACGGTATCGTCTCCGACCAAAACTCCGGTGTCCCCCTGTCCCCTCCAACCATGGTCGGGAGGCTGAAGCAGAAAAAAGCCAACACTAGGATCAGCATTGATTCACGGAGAGACCTTCGTCTGGTCAGCTAACATTACTGCCAAGCAGCTGAAATATAGAGTGATATTGTGGTTTTAGCTGACGTGTGTCTCCTCACTGTTTTGAGCGATGCTCGTTCATGTCTATGCAGAACGAGCACAAGCGCGAGCAACAGGAACGCTGACTTCCGTTGACTTAAAGGCCACAGGTGTCGCTGTTAACAAGCAATTTCTGATTCTTACATAGAGTCCCTTTAATGGTTAATAAATGGTTTGTAAATCGGGCCTGTCACTTCACTTCACCAACAACAAAGACTCAAAGTAAACAGAGCTATGCTCATATGCCCCATTCACCACACTGACTACCGGGAAATGCAGAGCACAAACTGACCCTGGGTGACTCGTGTGGAATGTTGCTGTTGTTTCTGTGAATGCGGGTCAGAGCGTCAGCGCTGACACCGTCACGTGGTCTACTTCAAGGCTGTATGGACGAGAGGCAGAGAGTGTTTATCAACACAACACAGGCTGGCATTGTTGGAACCGTCCTAGTGGAGGACGCACGCATTAACGTGAACCGTGTGAATGTTAGAATTCTTCAAAGGATCGGACAATTACAAAAATAATTCTCTGACGGCCAATACCTTACGTGCCCTCGCTCACGATGCGGCCAATGCACTTTTTCCGATGCATTCCCTGCCTTACTGTTGTGTATTCTTGGCTTTATTGACAGATTTCTTTCTTTATTTTTTAATATAAAAAGCGCGGCTGTATGTGAAGGAAATACGGTGTCCTTGCAGGGATAAAGTTGGTGGTGAATAATCAGCCTTGCCTTGTTGTTCCTTCGCTGCTTTCTGGTTGAACTTTGCTGGCTCGACAAACACTCTCCGTGGCCCTGAGAGTTAAATAGATATAATTTGTAATTCCTTGGCATGAAAACACTGTTAGCGCTGCAGAGAGAGGTAGATATTGTCTGCTCTGCCCATGTCCTTGTGTGTGTGTGTGTATATGTGTGTGTTGTTATATTTGGAAGGCTCTTATCTGTTCTGTCTGTTATTCCCTCTGTATTTCTGGTGTGTTTAATCAACACTTGGCCCCGCTTGCACCGGAGCAGCCGCTGTAAAAACACTCTTTACCATTCTCTCTGCCGCTAATGCGGTTTTTAAAGCTCGGACTTCTTCACCCCTTTTACAGTAGATAAAAGCGCTTTCATCCCATCTGAGGTATCTGGCTCTTTTTAGTGCAGAATAGCGTCCGGGCCTCGTATGAATCACAGCAGGGGGGGGGTCTATAGGTCGGCCTGCAGATGCATAACAAAGCTCTAAAATAGCTGGGCTCATTGCCATTCCAGACAGATAGGACTAAGCCCAGGGCAGTGTTGAGCAGAGAGAGACGGAACCGGCACGGGGACAGAGCCAAGGTCGACTCAGGATACACACTCATCAAGAGGTCGCTGATCCAGCCCAGGTGACCTCGCGTTGACCCCGAGAGTTTTATAGCCGGGAGGGGAAAAGTGCTGCGTGGTATAAATTGTGCCTGCTCTTAAGTGTCTTTGTTTATTTATGTCTGAGAGATTTTTTCTGTGTTTTCTCAGCGAGGATAAACTTGGCTTCAGACATAGATCTAAACTATTGTGAGTTTTATCTTGCTTCCTAAGTTCATTGTGTCACTGTGATATTTTCACTGTAACAACATTGAATAAGACATATGGTGATATGGTGGAAAGCAAATAGGGTGAAACCAAGGCAGGGCACTTAGACTTTGTACGTTATGCACACCCAGGATAAGACTGATTGGAGGAGTATCACATCTGCCAGTTGATTGTCAATGTGATGGTATGAAAAAAGCCAAATATAGTATAGGGCTGAAGGATTTAAGGACATTAAATTGCAATATTTTAGCACTTTAAATGGGATTATTGCCCTTCAACTAAACGTGTTAGTGGTCTCTATGCTACCACTTCTTTCAAATGATTTGCTAGTGCAATGACAGAGCATTCCCCAAAGGAAGTTTAAGTCACATTTTGAAAATACATTATTCCCACAAAAGGCTTTTTCTAATGATTCGACACAAAAATGGCTTGACATCACTTAAAGCTTCACTAGGCAGAAAGTTTCTAGCATCATTGGGCAAAAAATTCCATAATAACCTTTCAGCATATTTTAATTCAAGTGTTCTGAGAGAAAACTAGACTTCTGCACCTCCTCATGGCTCTGTTTTCAGGCTTTAAAAAAATCAAAACTTTGGCCAATCACAGGTCATTTCAGAGAGGGAGCGTTCCTATTGGCTGTGCTCCGGCTGGTGGGCAGTGCATGGTATTTCCTCAAATGATCTCAACATGGCTGCCGGGTCACAAACTTTCTCATTTTACAGCTAAACAGTACACTACAAGATGATTCTGAAAACATTTGAGATGAGAAATAGGCATCACAGTAACAGAATATTGATTCATATTTGATCAGCGCTGCCTAGTTAGACCGTGATTGAAGTGATTGACAGTTGCTCAGGGACAGCAAGGCTCCAGCTCGGCTCTTACTGCTTGTTTTCCTCCGGTCTGTGAAATCTTGCAGATGCCATTAGGAGCACCGGAGGACAGAGGCACATGATTTTTTTTTCAGATTACCTGTCTCATGCACTACTGTCAGGATATAGTGACCGTTTTATAAAAAATCACTTTTTTTAATCATATTTGCTCCATTTCTACCCACTGCAGCTTTAATTTCCAACTCTTCACTTTGCATTACTCGGTTCTGATCTGTATTTAACAACGCGTGATGGTGACAGTGTACCTTGCTGTGTCTGTTAAAAAGATAAGATGTGAACTGCCTTAATTACACTGTGATAATTCCTGAGCCGAACGTGTTAATGAATCACTTAAGCGCACAGTAAGTCGCACGCTGAGCCGAGGTTGAAAAACATTAGAAAACGGTTGGCACATTACTCAGTAACTCAAATAATCAGTCTTAGCCTTGCACTACGTTCACTATAATGTCAGCGCCGCATCAAAATGCTAATTACGAACATACACATGTTGACATCTCACTGCATTTCCAGATAAAAAAAAAAAAAAAAAATCCCCATGGTAATTTACCTGGCAGCATATAAGCAGCAGTACTGTATATTCAGAGTGATCCTTTGATTTAATTCGCAGCCAGATTGATTGAACATAGCCTCAGGTCTGTGCTTGGCCCTTGAATAAACAGATCCAGCCTATGTTATGTTTAATTCAGAGTCCTTCCAGTGGAAGGGAACCAAACTGATCAGGACTTGTTTACACTCTCCGGCCCCGGCAAGCCCTGGCCTACTTTTAACAACTTCAGTGCACTTTAAACGGAGTTAAGTGCATGTGTGTGTTTGTGCGACTGCATGTGAGCGCAACAACAAATTAGCTTTGCATGTATAATGCAGGACTCTTCGGCTATAGATCCAAATATCATCAGGCTTCGGGGGAGTGGGCTATCTTTAGCCGCATGCTCCTGGAGACCTGGCTGCACTACGTGTGTGTGTGTGTGTGTGTGTGTGTGTGTGTGTGTGTGTGTGTGTGTGTGTGTGTGTGTGTGTGTGTGTGTGTGTGTGTGTGTGTGTGTGTGTAAGTAAGAGACATCGTATGTGTGGAGGATATATAGCCTTGCTGTATGACCTCTTTTGGCTCTGAGATCTCCATCGCTCAGAAAGACTTAGAACTCGGGGCAGATAAGACGCAGCCGCGCACTTGATGGCTTATAAAATAGGCCGATAGCGAGCCTGTACTCATTCAAGACGTTCAGCTTTTAATGCTTTAACAGAACGAGACTTTATCAGTCCCCTTGCCTTTATGAAAATTACAGCAGAGCTGGTGTATGTTAAAAGTACAATTATATAACTAATCGCACATATATGCTGAAGTCGAATCAGTCGCCCATCTGTCCCTTTAGAACGTCTTCCTCTATCAGTCAAAGCAGTGACTTCACACACATACGCAGCCGTTTAACCACAGATTTAATGTGTAGACTTCTGGACACAATCTCTTTGGAGGTGTGTGTGTGTGCGTGTGTGTTAGTTAGTGTGTGTTTGACAGCCCTCTGTACTAACAGCCCCTGTAGCAGAGCAGATACCAGCCAAAGATTAGGATGTAATTACACGCCACTTTCTGCTCCATCTCTCTGCCCAGGAGAGGAAGAGGAAGAGAGAGAGAGAGAGATTGAAGTAAGGTGGAGATAACGCCGGGCTGTGTGTATCAGACTGTGGTGTGTGTGTGTGTGTGTGAACATCCTAACGGCACACCCATCCCCGCCCCAATTTTTAGCACACAACGCCAAAGAGCTCGCAATCCCCCCACCCAAAAAAAAAACCTTTCACCCTCCTTACCTCGGTCCACACGCTTCAAATTTTTGGACTCGAGATTCGCCCCGCTGTGCTTTCATTGGCCGTCTGTCGCCATGGTAACATAATGAACACCGCTGTCCCATCCCGCACATGCACAGGGTGTGTGTGTGTGTGTGTGTGTGCTAGCAACCACACTTGCGCCCTAAGCGTCAGACATTAGGATAATCCCCTCTCTCATTTAAATGTAAAGTCAGCAAAAGAAAAAAAGTGGCTCTGGCAAAAGTGTTATGAGTGTGTGTGTGAGGATGAGGAGGAGGGGGGTGTAAGGAAGTGTTATTTGGCTCCCTGAACATGTGTCCCACGTGCACACCAGGAAGCTAATTTGCAGAAAAAAAAACTTTAACGGCGTCGAATTTAGCTTTTCCTCCTCCTTTCATAATATTTTTTTTTTCTTTACCCCCCTTTCCCCTTTTTCCTGCGGTGACATTTTTAGGTCACCCCTCACTCACTTTCATCATCTTTACCCCGGCGCGTTGTATGCACATCTGCGGCGCGTATCTGTGCGGCGTGAAGCCGGTGGGAGTGGGATGCAGGAGGAATCCCTCTGGGGAACATCAGGCAAACGATGATCTCCCGCCATTCCCGTACGCTCCCGCTGGATCCCTTTTGAAGATGGGAATGCCGGTTGTTACAGGAGACAGCTGTCACAAACACACAGACACCTATAGTACAGTGCAGCACCTATACAGTACATGCACATAGACACATCCACAGCCTTATCACGCCTTTCCCCCTGATTCTGGATCTGTCGGGGTTTTTTTTTTTGATATAGGAAAGGGGGAAAGATTCCCCAATCAGGAGCAACGATGTGAGTTTTAATCCCACTTCTGACAGAGACAGAAAGAGAGAGAGAGAGAGAGAAAAGGGGGAGTTCCACATTTCTGCAGGATCAAAAGCTTTCAGGGGATTTTGGAGCTTGGAGCTGGTATCTGTGCTTGTGTTTATGTGTGTGTGTACGTGTGTGTCTGTGTGTGTGTTTGTATGAAGCGGGGAGGTCCAGTGGGCTTTGACACAGATGTGAATATAGAAAAACAAAAACAGCACACACACCCCTCCTGCCTGAACACACCACACTGACTACACATAATCATAGACAGATAGAAAAACACACACACCCCCCTTCCCTCATACTGTACACACACACACACACACACCTTGCCCTCACTTACACACATCCTCCAACACACAAACATTATGTTTTGATTCACACTCATAACTCCATGCCTGCATGTTAAAATCACAGCTGGAATAGATCCAAAAAATCTCACCAAAAACAAACATATTTGATTGTACTAGCCACAAACACACTGTTAAAAATGATGTTGTGAAAAAGGTTCAATAAGGAACCTCAGGATATTATCCCCCAAATCAAAGAACCTTTTACCACGAAAAGGTCAAATATTAAATTTGTACAGATGATATAACCTTTTATGTTGTTCCTTGACTTTTTTTGGGGGGACATTTCCCTTGCACTTTGACCATCTCTGTTTCTTTTGCATGAGCATTTCAACATAAGATACGAGCAGTTAAAGGTGCAGTGTGTTGGATTTAGTGACATCCATCGGTGTGGTTGCAGATTGCAACCAACTGAGAACCTCAGTTACACACTGGTCCTTTAAATGTCAGTTACGGCTAACTGTTAGCTAGCAAATTAGTTTTATGAGTATGGAAATGTAGAAACAACTCAGAGAGTATGCTTTCTCAGTTAAGAAAAAAGGATATCTTATTTTAAAAAGTAGCTCAGCTAATGTTAGTGTTAGCCAATACACAGCTAAACTAACCAAGCTGAATGCCATGTGTTAGGCATATACCGCTAAGCTAGTGAAGCAGATGCTATGTGGGTTATCCCTCAATTTACCAATGTTTTTCTTTTAATTTGTTTTACTAAAGTTACATATGTAACATTACTCAACATTATTAAAATAAGGTGTATTTGACTAACGCAGTTTTTACTTTAGTTCAACCATTTAAATTCAAACAACAATTTCTCAAACATTTAAAATTTAGCTGTTTACAAGAGTCCATCAATGGGGGGGTGTCGCGATAGATATAGAGGATAACCGCGATATTTCAAAATAAAATATTGATATCATGTTAATAATACATGTGGTAATAAAAGTTTTGGTTATAGAAGCTCTCCACCTCCTTACACTTATATTTTTAGTGTAATTCAATTGCCAAAAAACAGACAAAACGCACAATAAACAAAGTTAAAGATGAATTTGACTGATCACGTTATGTTTTTCCCAAATCTTCTATAATCATCGCAATATTGTTATTGTGAATTCTTTTCACCATAATTGTGAACTGAAAATCTGATATCGTGACAGCCCTACCATCGACTCTACACGTCATCAAAGAAGTTGTGAAAAAAGCAGCAAAGCTAGTTCAGCATATTGAATTTAATGTTTATTTGTATTAGACTAATTAATTTTCCTGTAAAATGGTTGCATATTGCACCGTTTAGTTGCGCCATATGTGTACAGTATACCTCTAAAAGGTTCAATATAGAACCGCTGGTTTTAAGAGTGATGTTTATACACACATGTTCAGACATCAATCACTTACACACACATACAAACACACAGCCCAGTTTGACAGCATGTTAAAATCATGAGTGGATTACCAAAGAGTTTTCTAAATCATACCGAAATCATGGCTGGATTAATTCCATGTGACATCAGCTCGTCTGTGGCTCCTAAGCCATATTTAGTTGACGATCAAATAGCTTAACCTGGCCAGTTAATCCCATCCTAATATTCCACTAATCTGTCCCCAATCCAAACTATAACAGAATCAGCATCGGCCGTTTGTTGTTTGTGGGGGTTTTTTTTCTCTCCCCCTCCTTTCCTGTTTTTTTTTTTTTTTCTCCTCTCTGCTTTTGCACGCACATAAAGTTTTAGACAGGACACCTGTTTGTGTTTCTGAATGTGCGTGTGTGTGTGTGTGTGTGTTTTCCTGTAAATATTATCCATGTTCAGGCACCATGACTCAAAATCTGCCAGATGCTGACACTGCTGTATCACTCACACACACAAACACACACTCTTACCACTGCGACCTGATTGAAGCCACGTACCTAAAACAGAGGATTAGTGACTTATCATCATCAAGTTTTTTTCATGCTTGCGAGGTTATGTTTCCTGGTAAGGTTCTTATGCTTTACAATAAGCAGACGACGTCTAAATATTATTCATTCAATAGCACTTTACTTGATGAAAAAAAAAAAAAAAAGTGTGTAAAAACCCCCTGCTGTAGTTGTTTGTTTGGGGGCAGATCTAATACCGTAATCAGATCAACATTTCCCACTAAGAGTAGAAAGGGGGGTTGAGGGAGGGGTCTGTGATGAGGATGATGATAGATGATAAGGGTTTAGCTTTGGATGGGTTGGTGGGGACGGGACACCAGAGAAGACAGAGGAAAGGGTTTTGAGGAGAGAGTGATGGAGCGGTGGGTGGAGGCGATGGAAGGGGGCAGCAAAGCTTTATAATTGGGGGAAATGATTGGTGGGTGGATGGGTGGGGGTGTAAGCTACAGTGTGGGACCAATGTATCAGTCTGCTAGTGTTGGTCTTTTATTAAAACTCATTTATCAGCATGTCAGGGATGTGATGGATATGTCGCAGTTTGATTGATCTCATATTTATTTAGGAAATTGATCAGTGCCACAGTCAGTTTTTTTGTCGGTTAGAAGCATTTGGACTGAATTTTAATGACACATTTTGAGCAGAAATTGTGTTGCGAATTATACATTTTATCACTTTTGCAACGACATTTTCATGTCCCATGCAGTGCTGAATCCATCCTCACAATCCACACAGAAAAAAGGGGAAAAGTAGTTGTCCCAAATACATCAGCAGTAATACAAAGTTTTTTTTTACTAAAACTTAATGTGTGCACAAATGCAGGCACAAGGGGTCCTTCTTTAGGCAGCATCAAGGGTTTCATGCTGACACATGTAAAAATAAGGAAAAAGGAGGAAGTGATATCATAAATTCACAATAAACAAACAAATACATAACACAATTTGGTATTTTGGTAAGAATATAAAGTAAATTAAACACACAATCATCTGAAGGTAGCCTACTACATAAAAAAAAAGAATATTATCCATGAATCAGTTAAGGATAAAATACCCTCATGCCATATCTAGCCTACATTGAAAAAAAGTTATTAGTTGCTATAATCACTCCTCCTCTCCACACTGGCTTGTTGAAGCTTCCCTTACTTGTATATCTAAGAATAGCTGAGCAGAGGTACAGCATAATAACCTCTTAACACAGAAGTAAATGAAAGTGTCAGTACTTCAGAAGTCATCATATTACAAGCAGAATATATACAGGTGTTTGAAAGGTAACATTAAAGATCTAATTCCCCATTAAACCCATGAATTATGCCAAGGTTAAATATCTACTCGGCATCCACTTTTTTAAAGGACACAGTTGTGATCAATGATCAAATAGGGATCGTGAATGAAGTAAGTAAAGGGTGACATAAATTCAGTCATAATGAATCATTTCATCCTTTTTCCTTATTTCAAGAGCCAGGCCACCATCAACCTCTTTATGCTGCCTAAAGAATGACCAACAAGCTTGAAACCGTTTTACTGTATGTCCTGAGAAGCAGCCAGGCCTTTTTGTCACATTTGAGTACAAATTGAGCATATTGCATTCGCCACTTTGCTGCATCGAATGGAGCTCTTGCTTCTCGTCTCTTGTATCTTTCCACACTGAAAATGTGGACTCTGCTTTTTTTGGGGGTTTACAGAGGTCAAATGGAAAGCTCAGGGGTATGAATTTAAGGCATCGAGAGCTTCAGTGTGGGTATCAGTCTACAAAAACCCAATCTGGTGGAACCCTGGCAGATGGTACCGTAGTGGGGGGAAGGGTATTTGGGTAGAGTGGAAAATGACCAGGAGCAAAAGTAGGGGTGATGGGGTGTGACCGATGGGGCTGCTACCAGTTAAAATGACTCGAGGAAGTTAAGAGATCCTAACCCTCTCAGGGTGTTTTCACCTACAGTCCTTTTTTAAACAAACCAAACTCTTAAAAGTGGACCAACAGAAAAGGTATATTTTCGCGTTCACATCGTCAGTTCATTTGAAAGAGGACTCAGTTCTGTTTCTGGTCCACTTCAGCTCTGATGGGGCCTCAGTCTTCTCTCTGTTCACACTATAGTTCCTATACCTTCATCACTGCTGGTCAATGCCTTCCCCTTTCCGCTTCCACACAGAATACGTCGTAAAAGGAGCACGTGTCTTTTATGTCCCCGCTTTTTCTCATTTTATTGCGTGTGGTAAAGTACTTTTGACGTTGCGTTTTTACTTTGACACTGCAGTGCGGTGTTTCTGTTCGCTGTAGACAGTTGCCATTTGATGTGTTCTCCGTTCCATATCTGCAGTAGTTTCCTCTTCGGTCCAAACTACTCCTCGTCCTCTATCGGCCATGGTTCTGTGTTGTTTTTCAAAGCGTCACAGTGCGCAGACGTGTGGGATCTGTCTACGGCAACTCTATGGGGCTAAAATACAATGGCAAAGGGCAAAGCGAACCTGGAGCGCTTGTGTCCACAATGCGCAGATTGAGCGAACCGCAACGCGGACTTGAATCGATCGTTCGTTTCAGAGGGGTCTGAGTTCACATATACACCAAAACATGCTGAGTAATCGCTCTGAGTTCGTTTGGAGGGCTGTAATTGACCAAGTGTGAAAACACCCTCAAACTTATAGTCTTCAGCATGATTAACAACCTGCCAAGTTACTTCCTATAGAAATTGCAACTAAAAGTTGTTAACTACATTGTGGTGCCAACACTTTTGGACTTGTTACTCATTTCAAATGGTACATTACTGGAGGGGGGTCACAGCAGGATTTTCAGCACCCACAAGATGATTTATTGAACGTGGAAGAATACATCCCCAATGTGCAAAATTGTTCTGTTTTTAATCACGGTAATAAGAGTTTTAGCTGTCAAGTAATGAGTATTTGCTGCCTCTAGGCTCCTTTCTATAATTAAAAAAGTAAAATTGCCTGTCAAGGGAAAATAAAAGTTGACATTTGGTATTGGAGTTTACCGTTTGGTATCTAAACACCTGCAACAGTGCACGTTAGGAGTGAAAGTAGGCATTGATTTATTTTGGTGGGATTGAGAGATAAAAGCCACTCTTACAATGCAGCAAGGTTAAGTGTCAGGAAGAGGCAAACACAGGCAAACACATTTGGAAAAATCAGACAAAATGTTGTTGTGACATGCATTTGTACTCCAGCGTTTCTAATCTATTCTTCCAAGGTAAACGATTGAATAAACCTTTCTTCTTGTGACATTTTGTCGTCTGAGAAAAAAAAACAATCAGACGTTTTGAAATAAAATGAAGTACTGAGCACATCTTGACAGTTTCTTCTGTCAGTTTCCTGTGTGATTAAACGGTCAAACCCTACCGATCGATATCCCATGATGCGTCCCATTAAGGTTTTATTTTAGGGCGCAGTGTGATTGCAGCATCAGAGGGGGGCGAGAGCCATGACAGAATGGTCACGGGGGGGGTACGGGGGGCTTTGAATCGGAGGAGGGGTGGAGGTACCCCATCTGCACCATCTGCGACAGATCCCATGACCCCATTCACCATCAACAGCCCAATGAGAAAAGCCCCTGATCCAGAGTCAGTGGGCTGTGTCCCACTTCATAACATGTCATGATGATAAGTCGCCAGGCAACGATTGGGATGCTCATTTCAAGTTAATGAAATGCTGTGATTTTGTTGACTCTCAGGAGGATAGCTTCACAAAAGCATTGTAATCAAAGTGAAATTTTGTAATTAAAGTTTAACCGTCCTAATACATCACTATAATTATATTAATGGTCCCTTTTCTCATTATGAAAGCTTTATTTTCTTTTTCTATCTAGCCTCAATACCACCATCTTTCAAATCCCTTGCATTTCCCAAATCCCTGCTTCTCCTATGTGGGTTCACTCAGGCTAATACAAATTGCAGGCACACAACCGAACACAGCATGTTTTGGACGGAGACGTATAGGATTGAGTCATATAAGACTGGGGATTTTCTCAATCCCTGTTTTTGTACAGAACCGTCTATAGCTGTAATGTAGGCTAACACTTAGGAAACATGGTGGATAATTCTGCCATGCAGATAGATATAGATTGAGCCGAGTCCCTGGGGTTAGAGGATGTACGGGAACAACAAGGTTGTCATCAGCGGTAATGTGATGACCGGAGCCGGGATTAGAATAAAAGGTTTGATTGCATCATACGGTCAAAACCAATTGACTCTAAATCTGCCCGTTGCATTTATTTAGTGTTTCTGTGTGTCTGCATATGTTTTGGCCCTTAGTGATTCAGGAGCATATGTTAAAGAGATCAATCAATGACATTTATTATTGACCCCCTTTTTCCCCGGCGCATGCACGCACACACTCTTAGTCAATATCACTCTGCGTATGACTCAGGGAAATTGAGTGGGAGTGATTTATTTAGGTGTGACAGATGCGTCCACAATGTACCGATCTGTCCTGTGTGATAAGATTAGTCACCTCTCTTAATTCTGCATGTGTGTGATTTGAGTGGAGGGCAGCATGTGTCGCTCAAGAAGTGTGTTTGTGGGCAGCGAGATAATCCCGGCGAGCAGCTGTGCGTCTGCCTATAGAGCATCTGGTCAGGTTGGCAGTGTGCTTATATAACATGCTGTTGACCTCAAATTCCTGACAGTCGATAATGATGATTAGGTCTGATACAATGACGGCTATTGGATGGACGGAGGGCTTTCTGTCCCATTGTGATGGCCATTGTATCATTGCTACAATGACCCCCTTAAAAAATGTCCAGTAATGGCAACCTCCCCCCCCGCGCTTCATGAAAATCTATGCTGTTACCAGATTGCTCATTTCCAGATTTTGTCGGCCGTAATCAATTAAAGCTAATTCTGTGAGTTAACAGAACCATCAAATCAACACCGTACAGTCGGCCAAAGATTGTTACTGAAAGAAGCACCAATCTATAGGCTATACCATTTAAATTAAAATGATAGTGAGGGCATTGAATCTTTTTGGTCATTCAAAAAGAACTACAGAGTGGTATGTCTGTAGACAATCTAGCTTTGCATGCTATTTTCCCTGTATGTTTATAATGAACCGTTCTGCATTTTCAGACAACGTTGGTAGCTCGCTCTATATTAGGGCTGCGACTAACAATTATTTCCATTGTTGATTAATCTGTTAATGATTTTCTTTCTTTAATCGATTGGTTTGGTCCATAAAATGGCAGAAAAAGGTGAAAAATGTCGAAGCCCAAGATGACGTCAAATGTCTTGTTTTGTCCACAACTCAAAGATATTCAGTTTACTGTCATAGAGGAGTAAAGAAACTAGAAAATATTCACATTTAAGAAGCTGGAATCAGAGAATTTTGACTCTTTTGTCTTAAAATAATACTCAAGCCGCTCTACTATATATAGCTGACTGACAGCTGATGCTGGCTGATAATAAACAATAGTCTGTACTTTTAAAAGACCAGTGTGTAACATTTAGGGGGATCTATTGGCAGAAATGGAATATGAAATTATTAAGTATGTTTTCTTTAGTGTTTAATCACTTGAAAATAAGAATCGTTGTGTTTTTGTTACCATAGAATGAGCCGTTTATATCTACATAGGGAGCGGGGCCTAGCCCAGAATGGACACACCAAACTCTGTTAACTTTTCCTGCTTGGGCCGGAGTCGATAACGTCACTCGCTCCCATCGCCGCCGCTCTCTCTCTTGTTTCACTAATCACTTCCTATGTACACACACACACACACACACACACACACTCACACACACTCTACACACTGGCCATTCACGTTTACGCGTCGGCCACCGTAGCTCTCTAACACGCTAGGGACACCGGAGAGGCTTCAGTTGGTTGTAATCTCCTCACCTCACTGCTACATATGGCCAGATCCTACACACTGGACCTTTCAGCACATCACATTCATATTTTAAGCCCATTACCTTCATGGTCTGGTCTTAGTTGCAGGTGAATAAAGCCACCTTCACATGATACGAAATTTGCTCTTCTCTCACCGCAAGGTAGGGCTCAGCGCCTTGCAAAAGAGGCAGCAGGTATAATGTGTTACCAAAAAGAGCGCAAGGGACGCCATTCACTGTTTCTAGGCAACAACAACAATTGCAGCTGTTCTCATTGGTTGCGTGTCGAAAAGTCAGTGGCGAACAATTTCAGGCCGGTGCACCACACCCAGGGTAGCGCCTCTGCCTAATCGGGCAGCGTCGCTCTCCTCATAGGAAAACAATGGCACAGCCAGCGCAGAGCGATTTTACCGCTGATCATGTGTGGGTGGCTTCAAGTTATTTTAAATTGACTTCCAATTAAAACACTAAACGGCATAATTAGCGAAACAAAGAGGAATAACTACTTTTTTACTAACTAGTTTTTCATTCAGATGAATTTGTAATTCCTGAAACGGTCTAATTTCTTTTAATGTAATTGGAAATGACGTAACTTCTGTGTGTAATTTGTCTCATTCTCATACATTTAATATCCCTTTGTAGCACTTGGTGGATGTGCAGTTTTCATGCTATTGTTCCTCTTTTGGATGTAGCAATTGACACACGAGAAAAAGTGCTAATGGGCTCGTTTGACCCCATCCAAGACTCAAGACGTTTGATCACACACTGAATTTATTATGTCTTTGTGTGTGTGTGAACTCAGATAATGTGCATTTAAAACAGCACAGGGAGCATGTGTACCATTATCTCGCATTGGGAACATAGTGTCTTTGAAGTGTTG
This sequence comes from Sebastiscus albofasciatus, assembly GCA_916701655.1. Taxonomy (NCBI): domain Eukaryota; kingdom Metazoa; phylum Chordata; class Actinopteri; order Perciformes; family Sebastidae; genus Sebastiscus; species Sebastiscus albofasciatus. The sequence continues at coordinate 33,000 of CAKAOI010002567.1, forward strand.
TGTTTTAGCGTGTGTGTGCGTGCTCACAAACATGTGAGTGTTGGCTGTACCCTAAAGTAGTATATGTTCTCTACTAGGTAATTGGATTACTGAATTCCTCAAACGCAGCGGCTGAGACCCCCCCGCGAGTACTATTTTATGCCTCCTCAGCAACCTCGCTGCTCCCTGCTTCATCCTTTTGCTCTCATTTTAACTTTCCCCAAGACATCCACAATGGAGACCCTGTCGATTTGCAAGAAACCCTCCAGAAGCGCTGACAAGTAGTTGTAGCAGCGCGGAGGAGTCTAATTCTAGTTCTCTGACCCATTTCCTCAGAAAAAAAAAAAAAAAAAAAACCCGAGAATCTCCTCCCATCCTCTCCTACTAACTTCACGCTCAGTCTGATTGCATCGGGACTGACATACTGTATGTAGAGAGCACGGCGGTGTGCGTGTTTCATTTGACCGCGTCGTGTGGCGCGCGTGCCAAGGTCAACTCTTGTTTCCTACAACCTCTTCACATTCCTACTTCCATCTAATTTATCTCAAAGAAAAGAAGGCGAGAAATCTACGATATGCGCAAATGTGTGTGTGTGTGTGTGTGTGCTTCATACTCAGACTGGGGGCAAGGTAATACCCATGGATAAATCCAGCTGAAATAGGAGAGGAATGATTTAATAAGGAGAGAGTAATAGAGGGAGGGAGAGAGGGAAGGATAGGATGGATGAATGTTTTGATCAGAGCAATAAAGAAAGATCTCCCCTCTCTGCCCCTTTTCTTTGCCCTAGGCTCTATATATGTATGTGTATGTGTGTGTGTGTGTGTGTGCGTCTTGCCCGGGCACCTCTGCTCCAACAATGCACTGGGATGAGAATGAAGGGAGACAGCCAGGGGAATAGTGTAGGAAACAGAGAGACAGCTCCGGTGGACTCCATTCAATCAGCGCAGCGCCGGACCCAGCTCATCTGCTCCCTAACAATGGAGGGGTCACTATGAATTAGAGGCAAGGGGAGATTCGGGAGATGGAAGTAGGCGAGACACACACTCACACTCACACACACACACACACACCTAGACGCGCACATGTATACACAGTCACTTATTTTATCCGTCCTTCCATCTAACTCCCTTATTTCCCCCTCTTTCTCTTTTCATCTCTATCGGCCTGTCTTGGCTCTAAACAGGTCCACCAACAGGCTGAGCATTGTGCAACGCCCCAGAGACTTGAGTGTGACATTTAGTGCGCTTGGTTCCATTTCCCCCGTCATTATCGGCTGTCTATTCTACTGTGGTTCGACGACAATAGCCGCTGTCTCACTCCAAACAGACCTGCTGCTGTTGATGCTCATTGAGGAAAAGGCTGGAGCTTTTTTGTACGGCAACCCATTTTCCCGATGAGATGTATCGACTGGGCATCTAATTCTGTGCAGAGCAGTATAGTGACTGAGGGATGATGGGACGTTTGGGGCCATATAGAGTCTTGATTAGATGACATTTTGCTTCCTAATTTATGCTGGGCTAATCTTAAGGGAGACGCACAATGCTGTCAGGTATAAATTACGTTCCCATGCAACGAAATGTTGTGCATTGTGAATGACAATGAGGGAAATGTATTTTTGTCGTAGATTACATTTGTTTTTCACATAACACAAATATGTTTCTAATGACAATCTACATACGGAGAATTTCAGTGTGGTGGATGTGTCAACTAACACTCGCTCAGGAGTCCTGTATGAAACTAAGGGAGTATTCACACCTGCCTTGTTTAGTTCGGTTGAATCGAACCCTGGAGCGTTTACCCTCTTGGTGCGGTTCGTTTGGGCAGGTGTGAACACAGCAATTGCACTCGGGTGCGCACCAAAACAAGCGAGCCGTTTGGTTCCAAACGAACTGCGGTACGGTTTCGGTACGCTTCGTTTGTGGTGAGAACATGATCCAACCTCGATCCAGTGCGACTGGAGAAAGCATTGCGCCTTTTTGGATTAAACCAGCTCCGGTAGCAAGCTGCGCTGTGCAATGACAACAACATTACTACAAAAGAGCCTACGCTTGCCCTCGCTATTGACATCAGCACTAAACAGGTGTAACGTCAGGCTGTGTTGAAGACAACGGGCATACCTGATAGATCTTCGGAAATATTTTCGGCCGATGAGCATGTCGCAGTTTAGGTGGGTTAATGTACGCCTCCTCCTCCGTACGTCTTGATATGCGCCTTCGGCAACTCCAGTGCATCAATACATTGTTTTCCAGTCGCAGCCGCGCCTCATTTTCAAACTGTATCGTTTGCCTCAAGTGAAAAATTGCTACGAGGTAAAAAAAAAAAATGACCAGGGCCAAGATCAAGCCATGTAGTTGTCCCTCCATTGTTGCGTTCTGGAAGTCTGCTCTTCTTTGTTTACCTCTTGTTGCAAGGCAACACATTACTGCATCAAGATGAACCACTTTCTTATTTCTCAGCTCCAGAAAAGCAGCAATTTTTATCAAATTTACTCCTCAGATTGGCACATCCCAGCTACTGTACCTGGACTAGTTCTTCTGTTCATGTATTCACATCACATGATGCGTCATGTGCGTCATGAGACAACGCTACGTAACACTTTGCTCTATGGCCGATATGTGCTGCCTGACCATTGTGACCATACGATCTGGTTTTCCCCAGGGCTGTCCCGGTTTCAAGCTGGGTGTCCTGAGTCCCGACAAATATCTGGAAAACACTCAAATGTCCCAGTTTTCAATAGTCACTACTAAATTGTCCCAATTTTCACCACAATTAAAAAGAAAAATACTAATAGTGTACTTATTTTCAGTGCTTACATAGACATTTATCATGTTCCGTCTCACCATAGAAACATAAACAATGCACCACACGTCTGAATTCAACACTGATTCGGGTAAAGCGTCGGTATGTGTGACATCCTGGGAATGAGAACGGGCTGCTCTTTCTAACAGAACCTGAGAAATTCAATATTCAATAGCTGGCAGGCAGAGAATGCGTCATTTAGCCGGCAGCCTGCATTTATGCACACTGACAAATACCTTGTGTTCAGTTTTGAAAGGTATCTTACAATCAATATTTTTATTACGCCAATGCAATCCTTGTGTTTTGCATTTAGTATTATTATACAGTTTTCAAATAAACTATCTTTTGTTGGATTTTGGGAGACAAAACATAATAAAATAAAATAATAAAACATAAAATAATTATTCGTCTGCTGAGGCGCCGTCAATGGTGTTGAAAGGTGCGAGTTTGAAAATATGGTCACCCTAATCGGGGGTCAAATATCACGGCTCGGCAGATGAGGCAAGGGTTGGGTTAAATAAGTACTCGCAATGCTACACTGGTTTTAATGGGAGCTGTAGTTGTTGTTTTTTTCCCCTCAGATTCATTGACATTTAAGTGATAATGAGAATTTCTTACAGACATGGCGCTACGGCAAAGAAGAAAATTATAGAATTAGAATATTTTCATTGAGCACAGTGGACCAATGGGCAACCATTGTTGGACATTGAAATATCAATCTACATTTGCTATAGAGCTATAGCATATCTGTTAGAAAATGTAAAGCCAGTGAGTCTTTTGATACTGGTTGAACGTTGTGTGGCAGTATTTTCTTTAGCAGTTTCACATGCCTATAGGGGTCTTAACAATGTTATAAGGTTACAGACAGCAGGGGGTCTCTGCTTCAGCCTCAGCTCTCATAAAAGGCTGTAGGGGAGCAGGAAAAGAGACTCAACCCTGGACTTTCTGCTCCATAATTTAAGTTTGTTTTGACAAAAACTGGCATATGCTGATATGGCTGTAGCTATATGTTACCCGGCCAGTTTAAAACGTGCCCTGAGAATGTACACAGTGTTTTTTCAGTACATAACCACCATGGTTTTATCTGATTTATAGGCTTTTATATCCCTAATTGGGGTCAGGGCATGAGCAGTAAAAGGGGATGGCTGAGAGCACGGATGGAGGTCAGTCTGTTCCCTGCCTTGTTTACCATCTCTCACTGTCTCCAGCCTGCACTGCTAAATGTACACACAGACGGCCTCCAGTGTGTGTTTATGTGTGTGTTTACGCGTGTGTGTATGCACGCGCACGGGCCCGTTAAGCCGTTAAACACATTGTATATATTTATCCTGGGGGATGAATCCGGGGCATCCAACTGATGAGTCTTGGATTTAGCCTGATCAGTCTGGCTTTGGGCGAGAGGGAGGGAGTGATGGAGGGAGGCTGGGGATGAGTCACTGTTATTCAGCCGGTGGCTTGCGGTTAAATGGATATATAAGCATGCTGCATAACCCTGTTGACACGATGTGGGTTTAATCTGCACAAGTGAACCGGTGCACGCGTGTGAACCGGAGAGAGAGAGTTAATCAAGTAAAAATGCAGCCTCATCAGCAGCGCGTACAGGGAGAAAAAAAAAACAACAATCGACAGCCATGATGAAAACAAGCATTCACCCACAGATAAAACCTTCCCACCGGCACAGTTGTGGATGACACAGTAGGTGAAGATGTTCACTCTGAAGGCTCATTTTCAGAGAGGCGGAGGTTATTAGTCTGTCTTAGTATGCAAGGGGAAAGGTGGAGGAAGTCTCTTTAACATTAAAGTGTCCTTTTATAACACCAGCGTGGCCTGAAACAAACTCCCTGACCCTAACAAACCCCTTGCGTCTCTGTCATCCCTCATTTTTCTGTTCCTCTCTTCTTTCCTCCTCTCTTCTCTTTGCCTCCGCTGTGATTTAGACTGCGTTCTGTGTGCAGTGAAATGATGCTTAAAAGATTACTGGATTAATCAGTCAGTTAATTGATTCACAAAGAAATTGAAATAATTGACGAATTAATGAATTAATGTCATTTAACAAGTAGAAACGGGCAAATATTAGCTGGTTTCACTTTTTCAAAGCTTAGGGACAAATCAAGTAGGGCTGCCCCCTCTCGATAATCGATCATTTTGTTCTCAATTAGTCATTTTTCAAGCTTTTTTCATGCTGAATGACTTATTTATAAGAAACTCAGCTTTACAGATTAAATCAACGAATCGATTAATCAACAAAATTGCATGAGTGTTAGTCGAGGACAGCCCTGCAAACAAGCAATTTGTCGATGTGACCAATATTCTGACATTACAACAAAAATATTGATGAATATTTATGTAGAATTCAGTTGAAATGTCACAAAAGATCACGTTCTGTTTGAGGCTGGGTATATAGGAATGTAAGAAAATATCAAATATATGAAGTATTTTTGCAATATTATGTTCTGTGATACCGTATCGATGATCAAAAACACTGTATTGATTTGTAATTGATAGTTTACATGCAAAGATTAACTCAGTCAATACTTGTTTCATTTAGAAAGGGTCACCCTGCGGTGCACCTTCTCAGTGTATGTTGCCCTGTGATGAATCTTGGTGGAGAAAGTGAAAGTAAAAGAGCAATGCTTGGCCCACTGAGGTGCCCTTGAGTAAGGCCCTGAAATCTAGCCACTCCTGTGGGGCTGCTTAGTGGCTATTGCCATCCCACTGTGGTTGTACTGGGCAGCCTCCGGGCGTGAATGTGTGTAACGTGTGAGTGTGAAAATGGGCCTTTCCGAAAAAAAAAAACATTGCTCTCAGAGAAGCTTCTCTGGATAAATAAATACAAAACAAATAATAATTTTGCTGATTTTAGACTGTATTTTATTTAGTATTTTATTCATTTTTTTACAACTGACCTTGGAAGACACCAGGTACCAAAACTGTCTCAACTCAAGGACCACTTACTCACTTCTTCTTGAGCTTTTGACCATACAAGTTCACATGGATGAGATGTCCAGTATGAAACAGTTCCACGACAACTACGCAAACTACATGTTCTGATGGAGACTGTGATATGGTCTAAAAAGCTCTGGAACAAGCAACAAAGTGGCCCTTAAGTTTTGTCAACACTATAGCACTGATTGTACCATAAAAGCTGCATCATAATCCATCCCCTATTCCCTCTTCTCTGTCTTTCCTGGATCAGATGCTTTGCCTCTCCACGTCACCTCTCCTCTCTCCCTCACTGCCCCTTGAGCTGTCTGATGCTGTTTGTTTGTGTTTGCCTCAGGAAGTTCGAACAAAATACTGGCATGCCTCTCTTTCCTCCCCCACATCCACCTCACTCGTCCCAGCTGTTTCCTCTATCCTCCTCTCTTTGCCTCAGCAGGGCTCCTCCACCCCCCCCGCACCTACACCTCCATCCCCATCCATCAGTCCAAACCCCTAACCTGCGTCCTCAGCGGGGGACAGGGTCGGTACGGGGCTCCAACAACTTTCCACCCTGCCGGAACATCCATCCCACAATGCCCCTCATTTCCCTCCCAGCGTGCTCTGCGCTCACCCCCCTCCCTGGCACCCTGTCTGCCCGGTTATGTGATTGGACAGCGGCCGCTTGTACAGAAAGCAACATAAGTGGGGGAAAAAACAGCCATTTCCCTTTGACAAACAGACTGGAATTTAACTACCAACCCACCGGCAGTTGAGCCATGCTTAAAGCAAGCATGTTTGCTCCTTTTGAAGTTTTTATAGCTGCCCAGTCACTGGGGGTTATGTGACCAGCTGTTAGGCGCATGCAAAACTGTTTACATCTGTGACTGTGCGTGTGTGCATGAGTGTGTGTGAATTCCAGGATGTTGGCGCAGCGCTGCCACCAAACCTCAGAGACAGGAAACCGAAACCCTTCCCGCTTGGTACTCTGTCACTGCAGAGTCAGACAGAACAAGGCCAGGCTCACTCTCTGTGTATGTGTGTGTCTGTGTGTGTGTGTGTGTCAGGATGAGGTAGTGTGTGACTGGTAAACACTGTGAGTAAGTGTGAGAAATGGCTAATCACTTCGTAAATGTGCATCAGGAGGACATTACGGGAGCTTTGTGTTGTTGACAAAGCATTTGGTTCTAATGATATTCTTCTCGCTGCTAATTCAGATGATAATCATATACCTGGTCGCATTTAACAAACAAGTTCATCATTAGCAGACTAGCGTGAGGCGAGAAAAGCCTGGATGACTGCAACAGAATGAGAATAAGTGGCATTAATGTATTCAGGGAAGTAATTATGTAAACAGCTATTGCCCTGGACATGAGCTGCAGAGATTACAAGAGGAACAGGCCTGAGGATGATTCACACTGCAGAGAGTAGCAGACCGCTCTGTCTGTTACCTTAGGTGACCGGGTGGGACACACACACACACACACACACACACACACACACACACACACACACACACAGAGAGAGGCATGTGCACTCACTGAGTACACAAACTCCCACAGGAATGTGCAGAAACATACACTTGTAATGATTATGCTGTACATAAACAGACCCGAGGACTGCCTTCAAAAGCCATAAACACAACACATATAGGCATGCACATACTTTCTGGCACACTCACACTATTCGGCACGCGTATATTCATAGCACGTGCATACAAGGGCATGTAGGGATATATAGGTAACCCAAGGCTGGATTAGCCAAATGGGCAAAACAGGTAAATGAAGGATCACTGAAGTACAATATCACCTCAAGCAGGATGATCATGTTACTAGATGATTAGCCGAGCAGTTGATGAATGAGCCACTGATCTTGAATGAAGCAGCTAATGCAAATCAGCTCCCAAAGGAGCGTGTAGGCTAGTAGTTTCAGTGTCATACTCTCCTTACTATTCATTCTCATCCTCTGTTAAAGGTGCTCAATGTGAGATTGGGAGCATATCTATTGCCTCTGCACGACTCTCAACATGGTGACGGCTGAGCCGGTGGCTAGCAGCTAACGGTGCTAACGGTGAAAACAAGGGCAACAGTGCTGACAGAGATAACAGTGTTAATCTGAGGGGGAACCGGAGGGTAGGTGCTACGCCTCCGCAACTATTGCCGTCAGTCGAGACGGCGTTATCAGCTGTAACCACCGTATGAGCGCATGTGCAGAGTGGTGGCCATGAGCTAACCAGTGGGGCATGCTCACATGCATTAACATGCACTAAAAGCATGCGCAACCAGGCCCGGCAATGTCAACAAAGCACAGAGAAGCTGGATTACAGCACATACAGAGGGAGAAGGACTTCATTCTCTGCTCAGGTAGACATTACTCCTCTATATCTTGACATAGCAAATTTTGCTGCTATATTAATGCTCTGGATATCGTCTGGAGCACTTTTAAGTCACTTTCCACCTCTGCTGCATCTGCTGATGCCTTGCTAAACTAAGCTAGCAGTTCAAACGGCTATGAAGCAACATCCTGGCTGTCAGTGTTTAAGGTGGGGGCTGAAGTCCCTGTTATGCTTTCAATTTTGGCCAGTAAGGAAGACACTTTCGATTGTGTGAGTGTTAAAGGTGGCGTTACTGGTCGGTACAGATGTTAAACACTACCCCTTGAAAATGAGATGCTATATCTCAAGGGGTTTATCCCAATATAATAAATTTGACTTAAATGAGAGTTACATATGTAAATACGGTTCTATGAATTCTGGATGATGCCAGATTTAATATGAAGGCATTAAAAGAGCTAAAACCCGTCGGACAGAGGACGGACCACTGGAGCAATGACCTGACAGAGCTGTGACGGGTGATGTGGGGGAGCAGCGGTGTGTCTCAGGATTCAAATGCCTTATTTGCAATTTGTGAAGGGCGAGTGTTCAAAATAAAACAGGGTGTCAAGTTGCTCTTAAAGCAGCTATAGCTGATTTGCAATTTTACAATAATGTAATGTATCAAGTATCAACATGACCTACAGAGAAATATCATCCTGAATCCGAAGCTCCCCTCAGCTTTACGAAGCGAGTTTCAGCACATTGTTTAGCTGTCTGGCTCACAACTTTACTGCTGCAGTTCACTCTCACCGCTATCATAGCGTCGTTTTCAAAGAAAAAGCTCTAAAAACCCAATGTACACCACCTGCTCAGTCAGCATCAAACAGCACAGACATGTTAGCTGATGAACAGTGGAGCATTTAGCAGCTAGAGAGCCAGATGTTTCCCTCAGAAACAAAGCTTCAAGAGAGTGAATGTTGGATTTATCAGGTGGCCAGAAACAAGACACCAACTGAATGATAATGTTGCGCCGTAACTGCTGGACGTGTACTTTTTGCTAACATGTTTGCCATATTTTTGTACATTAACTTAGAACAACCTGATCTCATCCACGCTTTTTGCCCTTTTTTTTGCGGCAATTTTTTTTTTTTCGGTCGCCATCTTTTCTTGCTTCGGCACAGGAAGGATAATGTCCCACTTTTTAATCCCGCCTACAAAGGTCTGATTGGCTCAGATGTTTTTCTAACCAGAACCAGAGAAACAGACATCGATGAGCACAACAACAACAACAGACCTACAGTATATGAATCTCTGAAAAAATAGGATATGAAGTTGGCAGTTCAGAGGTCTGGAACCAGGCTAGTAGTGGCCTCTATATTCTGGGTAGAGTGTAATAGAAGAGATCTTGGAGGAGTCTCATCAAAACACGGCAGTACATGCACTCAGTATTGCTCAACATACACTGGAGTAAGTGTAGTCCGAACTCTCACACATATACACACACAAGCCACCCATTCCCTGAGGCTAATAATTCTTGATAGTTTTTAATACACAACCCGATGTTGTTCTTTCCATGACTCCCTCTTCCGTCTCTCTCACATGCTGTTGTTTCTTGGAAAACACACTGTTGTGTTTGGATGAAAATATGTGATGAAGACAGATGGGGTCTGGGATGGCAGAAGATGACGGTCAAGAGTTAGTTTAAAAAAAAAAAAAAAATGCTGTTGTCACGACTTAATGGAAAGTTGCTTTCGGAGCCAAAGAGTTGCCTCATTTTATTTCCTTTTTAAAATTTTCTTTCCATTTGCAAGCACAACAAAAACAGGATATCCCATCCTGTCCCTGTGTTATGCCTGTGCATGTGAACGCATGTGCCTCTGTGTTGTTTTTTCTCTCTCTCTGTGATGTAACGGTAGTCAGCAGCGACGGCTGTTTGTCTGGCCTACTTTCTCTCTATCTGCTCTCATCATCTGGCGGAGGAGGGGTGAAATCCCATGGTTCCCTGTGTGTGTATGTGATGGGTGGGGAAGCGGGGTGTCACACCTGAGCCTGATGATTAGTTGCAGTAACCCCCCCTAGACACACACACACACACACACACACACACACACACACACACCCAGCCAATTCCCAGGTTAATGACACTGACATGAAGGATATTTGCTCCCCCCTCATACCCCCAGAGATCATTAGGCGGTGTTGTGCGACCTGATTCATCTTCCCCTCGCCAACACGTGTCCACTGGCCCACAGTTCCACCAGATGTATGCCCCGCAGCTACAGTCACGCTGCCATCTCTCACTGTGTGTGTGTCTGTGTTTTTCTGGCACTAAACCCACCTTTTTCCTGGCTGTTCAGGGGATAAGGAAACAGGGTCATCGCTACGGTGGAGTGCAGAGGATTACAGCCTCCACCCATCCCTACCTCCATCTTTCTATCCATCCATCCAACCTCTCACCTCGCTATCCGTCTCTGCCCCCCTCTGGTTGCTCGCGGCTACTCTCATTACTTTCAGGGGTCCCGAGAAAGAGAGGGTATGATGTCGGGGAATGGTCCCCCTTTATCTTCCTCACTTTTTCTCTCTTGGGGATTTGAGAGAGAGAGAGCCATAGAGAGTGGGTGTGAAAGAGAGAGAGAGAGAGATGATGATGGGGCTTGGTGGGGTGTAAATGGGGTGAGATGACAGACTGGAGACAGGAATTGGGGGGTGGATTATGGAGGCAAGAGATTTAACAGAAGTGGGGATGGGGATAAGGATGGGGGTGGCTGTTGTCATGGAGACGAGTCGCCGTGGAAACAGCCCATTTTCCAGACAGACAGCCAGGCAGGCAGGCAGACAGGCACATGGGAGCTGACTGCTGAGTATGTGAATATGAAAGGGGCATGTGGGTATGAGACGCAGCGACTACGCCCACACACACACACACACACACACACACACACACATAGAGGAACATGCTGGAATGGTACAGGTAGGATATAGTACAGTGGTATGATGGTGCAGAGGTAAGAAATTAGAGAAGAAATAAAAAAGAAGGGGAAAAATGTCTGTTTTAGATTCTCTAGAGTACATAAGAGAGAAAGAGACGCAGAATAACAGATGCAAGGCTGTATTTCCATCTTTACAGAAATTCCCTTGAAATTAGAAAACAAGATTAAGAGTCTACAGCCGTTCTTCTGTGAGGCTGTATGGAAGCACAGTGGTGCTTTGCTAAATGTTGATGTCATCATGCTAACACACTGACAGTAGCCGTGCTTCCATTCAATTGTCGAGCAAATTTTAAGCAAACATTGGAAATGACGCAAAAAAGAGATGCAAATTAGGAACGTTTTCTGGTTTGGAGCGAATAAACTCGGCTATACAGCGTAGTTTGGTCAGAAGTTGGCGCTATAGGCTACGCATAACTGTAATCTGCCAGTAAACAGAGTAGAAGAAGAAGTAGAGGTTGTGGAACTGGAACCATAACAAGTTGCCTTGGTCATCTAACCTTCATACATCCATGATCTAACCCATGTTTGATATATAAATGGAGAGAGGTCTTCAGGAATTTGTTTCAATTTGGCATGTTTTAATTGTTTGTTTTTTTCATGTCAGCTAGTATTGGTCATGTTTCATGTTGTCCGGAGACGAAGACAAGCATTCGTACGCTATGGAAATATCTGGGAATACACTGAAGGCAGAAACAGCTGATTAGTCATTTGAGTTAAATGTTCACTACGTCGGAATGTATTTGGCAAAGGCGTTTCCATAATCCATTTACCACATCAACTCTTTTTCGACAAAGGCAAAAAACCACCTCAAGCAAGTGTAAAAAAAAATAGTTTTTTTCGCAACTGAGGGAGTTTTATCGAATTTTGTCGTTTCCGTACAGCTTTTCTAATGCAATACTTCAAAATGGGCATAAAAATATGTGAATGGAAACATGGCTACTGACAATGTTAACATGTTGATATTTAGCAGGTATAATTTTTGCCATGTTTGCCATCAAGTACAGCTGAGTATGAGCTGGGAGTATGATACATTTTGCAGGTATTTAGTCAAAAACCAAAGTAATGGCCAAATTCAAACTTTGACCTGATAATGGCACTAGATGAAGAGGTGAGGGGGATCACTGAATTTGATAAAATTCATCCTCTGGGGACCATGCATGTCTGAACCAAATGTCATGGCAATCCATCCAATAGTTGTTGATACATTTCACTCAAAAGCACCAATGTTAACATCATGGTGGCGCAAGTCATAGATTTGACATACTAACCATTTGACTAACAGACCGATAATGTCATCCACAGACACACAGCTGGTGTGGCTAAAAAGAGGTATAGAAACGTGCTTACTTTCAAATGCAGTCCACTTTGTATGCTTATTTCTGGCATTTGTGGTCAGTGACAAAGAAATGTGTTGAATCAACTACAGTATAATGGAATAAACCATAATGGAAACACATTAAACATCAAATAAATAGGATGGCAAGCCCTCATTTCCACTGCACCATTGTTCAAAAGTGGCTTGGAAATTCTGACATGTCGTGTCCACAACAACCACCCAGAAAAAGTCATACCATCCGTTGCTCCCATTTACAAAGCACCCGTTTGTGGTTGTGTGACCGTTGCTGTGTATTGCGAAGTGAATGTCTTTGTTTTTTGTCTTCGAGCAGTGTGAAATGTGGCCAACAAATTAACTCTTAAACAAGTCTTTAGATGTCTCTCATGCAACTTGATGCTTTTTTAGACCTGATTTGTTTGTTTTTTTCCATTTCCGGCCACTCTGGCTTTTTAATTTTTGCTTCCTTGAAACCAGTTAATTTTTTCTTCTCACCATACTGTTAACAGAGTGCTCTACAACATGGCGAACGCTGCCCTTCAGTTGCATTATGGGCCTTGAGCATGTGTCGTTCTTGTGGGATGCAGTGATTTCTTTGAGGCGAGCGAGAACACTGATGACGCGGTGACTTTCAGTGAAGCCACTCAGCGCTGCGGGCCAAATCACACCACTCCCACTCCACACTGTTCACATACCCGGGAATGTGAGCTGTTGCATCAACATTTCATAAGGAGGCTAAATAAAGAAAAAGGAATCGTATAAAGTTAGACCACTTTGCCATGCACCGTCATGTCGAATCTGCATCAGAAATGTTTGCAGAGACCAATTCTGAGGACATGAAACAACTCGGTCTAACTAATATGTTTTGGTGAGGCCTGGTGTAATTCTGCGGTTTGACACTGATATGTGTGGAGCGATGTACAGTAGACGCGGGTCTTGTGTGAATGAGACAACCGGTGATTAACCCAGTCTCGTCATTCGCGAGTTAAACGTGTTTATTATGATGTGTTAAACACAAGGTTTGTGTGTGAAAGGGGGTGTAGATGTTTTTCACCTTTCTTCATGGGAGGCGCACACACTTCATAACCTGATGGATGTGCAAAACACATTTGTGTACCAGTTGGTTTTGAGGAGTAAACACTAAATAAGTCCCGACATCATGTAAACCCACAGTGAAAAAAAATATTTATATAAGGGAATAGTTTGGCGGAAATATGCACACTTGTTTTTCTCTCTGTGTTAAAGTGTGGAGCTGCAGTCAGGCCAGTTTAGCACAGAGACTGGAGGCCTCAGGAAACAGCTAGCTAAGCTACAATTTATGGTTTTAAGAGGGCGTTACATGCGGGAACTATTTCTTAGAGAACGTCAGTCAAGTGCAGTAAGTGTGAGCAGTATCAGGAGGTATTGTTGTCAGGTTTGGCACCTCTTCGCCTGCGCAGAAACCAAAGCCAGAAGCACTCTGCTGCTACATTTTGTCTGTTGGCTTCCAGTCTGCACAGAAGTGGGAATGTGTCGCTTTGTGTGAGTCGTCATGTGCTGCTTGGGAGGACATCAGGCATGCGTTTTAGCAAATATTTGACTAGTTTTACAATACAACATGTAGCGTTAAAGGTGCAGTATGTAGGATGTGGTGGAATCTAGCGGTTGGTTGCAGATTGCAGATTGCAACCAACTGAAACTTCTCCACATGTGTGCAAAGGACGCCAAATCGTGAATGGCCTTCTCTAAGAGCCAGTGTTTGGTTTGTCCATTCTGGGCTACTGTAGAAACATGGCAGCCGGCTCTGTGAAGAGGTCCCAATTCTTATTTTCAGCTGATTATACACTAAAGAAAACATGCTTATTAATATTATATTACATTTCTGCCAATAGATCCCCCTAATTATTACAGGCTGTTCCTTTAAAGGACTGCCAGAGATGGAAGAAAAACAGTGACTTTCTTCCACAGCAGTCTTACAAACAGCAACCTCCATTAGCAGTAACAACAGCAATAATAGGATCGGTTCTAACACAACGCCGGGATCAGCTAAGTTCAGAGGGACTATTACGAATGCAAGTAATGTTGATAACTTAATATCATGCATCATAACATTGATATTTGGGCTGCACGATATGAGGAAAATATGCGATATGTAATCATGTTGAATGTTGCAATAACGATATTACTTGCAATAAATAAACAGAAATTAAAGTGTTCTCAGTTCTGCTGCTTTCAGTATTCTGCGAAAAATTACAGGAATGTATTTCCAATATTCTTTTATTGTACAAAATGACCTGAACAGAAAACGCACCAATAAAAAAAAAGTATGATAGTTATATTTTAAAGTGCAGTTTTCTACTTATACTCTTAACTAACTCAAAAAGCATCTAGATGTTCACAATCAAAGCTCAAACCATAAACAATAACTGTATATAAGTCTATGAGAAAATGACCCTACTTCTCACTTGATTTATTACCTCAGTAAACATTGTAAACATGAGTTTATGGTCGCTAGTTTCAAGTCTTCTTCAATACAGCATGATGTTCATTTAGTAAATTATGGTCCCATTTATAGTCAAATAGACCATAAGGCAGGGGATGCTTTAGGGCGTGGCTACCTCGTGATTGACAGGTCGCTACCACGGCGTTGTGCAGTTTGGGAGTTGTCCATGTTTTCGTCTTACAACTTTAACCCTTTCACAGTGTGTTTTTCAGTTCATGAAAGTTAATTAGAACCTTTTTGGTCGCTTAAAAAATGTGGTATTCAGCATTCGGTTGAACTTAGCTCCACCCTTTGGTGTCATTTCTGTTTGCAAAAATTCAAGATGGTGTCGGCCAAAAGGCTCAAGTCAAGGCTTCAAAACAGCAGTCCACAAACCAATGGATGACATCAGGATGACTACCTCCACTTCTTATATACAGTCAGGGGCACGGGGTTGTGTGAGAGTTTGTAAACAGTTTTTTTACATAGTTTTTCTGTTGTTAAGCCAATTTATCAGGGACTTTACTCTGTTTTCAGATTCTCCGATCACCAAGGAGACATGCGAGAAAAACAAAGTTTTCGAAGAATTCTAGAATTCAAGATAACGCACGGTGAGTAATTGATATACAAACGGTAATTTTGTGGGTGAAGTATTCCTTTAAAGTGGCAGTAGGCAGAATGTTTTTGGCATCATTGGGTGAAAATTCTATAATAACCTTTCAGCATATTGTAATTCAAGTGCTCTGAGAGATAACTACACTTCTGCTCCTCCTCATGGCTCTGTTTTCAGGCTTTAAAAAAATGTAGCCCGTGACGGGAGACTTTGGCCAATCACAGGTCATTTCAGAGAGAGAGCGTTCCTATTGGCTGTGCTCCGGCTGGTGGGCGGTGCTTGGTCACATGGCTGCCGGGTCACAAACTTTCTCATTTTACAGCTAAACAGTACACTACAAGATGTTTATGAAAACATTTGAGGCGAGAAATAGGCATTACAGTCACAGAATATTGATTCATATTTGATCAGTTCTGCCTAGTTTGACAGTTTGATCAGAGTTCGCGAGTGTTTGACCCGTGGCTCTCATAGAGGGCAGCCGGACGGCAAACTCCAGCTCAGCTCTGACTGGTTGTTTTCCTCCGGTCTGTGAAATATTGCAGATGCCGTCAAGTGCACCGGAGGACACAGAGGCATACGATTTATTTGTATTTATTGATTACCTGTCTCATGCACTACTGTCAGGATATAGTGACCGTTTTAGAAAGATAACTTTTTCTAATCATATTTGCTCCATTTCTGCCCACTGCAGCTTTAAGCCTCATTTCTCTTCAAGTTTGAAACTTCAACCTACTGCTACAGAAATGTACAAAAAGCCGTGTGAGGTCATGAGCTGCTGCACGGACGGATAAACTGCTGTTTGTCAAAAAATAGCTGCAACGTGTCCACTCCCTGAAAAACCACAGATCTGCATTTCTGTTGATGGATGGGTTAAAGAAACAACAGAGACAACTTTAGAATTGTCGTAATGCATATTTTATACTTCGTTGCTTCCAGTCTTTATGTCAAGTGAGGATAAAGAAACCCAGGGTTCCAGTCCTGCCCTTAATGCACAGATACGAGAGCGATAGCGATCTTCTTATCTCCCTCTCGGAAAAGAAAGCAAAATGTTTCCCTGTAATGTCACATTATTTCCTTTCATTTCCATGCTCTTTGTATTACATATACAAGAGTCTGCAGTACAATTGGCCATTAGAGCGTGCATCATGATTCATTTAGATCTCAGTGATAGAAATAAAAACCTGTTTTGAAATGACTCCCACACAGTATCCCACCCTGGCACATCATCAAACACAACCAACCCCAAAAATAACCACGGCCTCAGGTTGTCAAAATCAGTCACAATAAACAAATCATGGATGCAATCAGGCCAAAACACTGTGTCATGCGTTCCCAGGGTAGGAGGGCTTGTGAGGTGAATCCTGTGAAAAAAGCGCCCGCCCCTCATCCATACTGCAGTGAGTCATGCGGGGCGTACCGCATATAGAACAGCCTCGTTTTCTGCAGCAGCTGAGCGAAGCACGAGGCTATAGACGGTGTCCTCGGGTCACCTCTCAATAAGTTTCGTCACAGCCACTTTAGATAAGCCCCTGCAGCTCCATGCTGGACTGTTTACAAGTGCCGGTCTGTCTGCAGACTGTGGGCTCTTTTGCTTTTCCTTCCCTTCAATTTCCCATTAAATCATGCTTTTGTTTACATATGATCGATGGATGATGAGTATCAGGAAAGCATTTTAACTCAATTGAGTAAAAACAACAAAAATGTATCTTTTTTTCTCGGTATGCGTCTCGTCGTGACCGCGCAGTGCAAACATGTCTTTATCTCCGTCTGAATCTTGTGTTTTTTTTTTTATTTTCATTTGTCTTCATTTTGCTCTGGACTGAATTGAACTCCACTGTCCCTGTTTCCCTTCTCTCCCTCCCTTACTCTTCCCTTCTCTCCCTCTCATCACACCACCTCATATGCCCTCATCGTCTCTCATCCTCCCTCCTCCCTGCTTCATTCATCCACCTCCGTTTTTCATTCCCTTACATCACCCCCCTTTACCTTACTTCCTCCTCTCCTCCCGACGCCCTTCCTCCTCTTCTGTGTTTACTTCTTCACCTCCCCCCCTTTTTCCTCCCACCTTCCTTCCTTCTCTTCCTCCTTCCCTCCCTCCCTCCCTCCTCTGCAACAGAGTTGACTTTAAAGGCAGGGAGGG
This sequence comes from Sebastiscus albofasciatus, assembly GCA_916701655.1. Classification (NCBI taxonomy): domain Eukaryota; kingdom Metazoa; phylum Chordata; class Actinopteri; order Perciformes; family Sebastidae; genus Sebastiscus; species Sebastiscus albofasciatus. The sequence goes on from CAKAOI010002567.1 coordinate 50,548, forward strand.
CAGAGCGCGAGGTGAACCGAGGTGATGTGGATGCAGAGAGATGGGGCCAGAAAACGAGGGAGGGAGGGAGGGAGGGAGAGGGCAATCGGGGTGAGAGACACTAAATGAACTGTACTGTGTTAGAGAGAGAGAGAGAGAGAGAGAGAGAGAGAGAGAGAGGACAAGAAGAAGTGGGGGAGGAATAGAAATAGTTTCCACTCGCACTTTGCAGAAGCACAGTCTGGATCCACTCAGAGCAGTTCCCTGGAGGATGACCCAGGCTGTTTTCTCTCTGCCTCACTCCTTTCTCCTGAATGTTTAGTGCTGATAAACTGTTTGCGTCCAAAACAAAACCTGGTGAGATAACGTTCCTGCTACAATCATCAGTGGGCTCTCTCCGTCCCTTATTTTTTATATCTTTCTTCCCTCGCTTCACACTCCCTCTCCGGCCCATGGGGATTAAGTGGCTGGTGAAACTGTGCAAACACAGGCTCCCTTATCACGGCCGTCCTTGCGTTAACTCTGAGTGTGTGCGTATGTGTGTGTATCCCCTTTTATGCATGCCTGACAGAGCTGTACTTGCACTGGTGTTTGAAGTCATTATGAGTCAGAGACGCTGGGTCAAGGTTCCTCTGCACACTCAGCACATTTACATCATGGCGCATTAACAACAGTGTCTGTGTTTGTCTCTCCGCCTGTATATGCGTACATGCATTTATATACATTATGTACGCCTGCATGTGCCTGCCTGTGTCTTTGATTGTGTGTCTGTGTATCTTTTATGCGTGCGAATATCTTTTGCCTATGTTTCCGAATGTATTTACATACTGTAGCTGTTTTATATCTCGAGGGTTTTGAACACCAGACGGAGCTTTCATGCTTTATTGGGACAATAACAACATGCAGGTATAATGAAGTAAAAAAGGAGGGCGGAGATTTGCAGCAGGCACAACGCTGCCGTATCAAACAATAGAATATAATAGATGGAAAACATCCAGACGCGCTAACTTAAAAAGTTGTGTATCTGCATATCTACAAATATCTACAAAAGCACCGTGCAGTGGTAGAAGTATTTACACGTTTCACTTAAAGCAGTAGTGGGTAGAAATGGAGCAAACATGTTGTTCCTCTGTGTCCTCCGGTGCTCCTGTAATGGCATCTGCAAGATTTCACAGACCGGAGCAAAACAACCAATCAGAGCTGAGCTGGAGCCTTGCCATCTCTGAGCAGCTGTCAATCACTCGCAAACTCTGATTGAACGGTCAAACTAGGCAGCGCTGATCAAATATGAATCAATATACTGTTACTGTAATGCCTATTTCTCACCTCAGATGTTTTCAGAAGCATCTTGTAGTGTACTGTTTAGCTGTAAAATGAGAAAGTTTCTGACCCGCCCACCATGTTGAGATCAGTTGAGGAAATACCAAGCACCGCCCACCAGCCGGAGCAAACTTTTTCATTTAAGGTGGGCTGACTTTTAAGGTGGACCAGCTACTCTCATTTTAATGACAAGCCATTCCGCTCATCCCGCCCCCGCCCATCCCTCAAAAAAAAAAAGAAAAAAAAAGACACTTAGCCGCCAGCCGGAAACTCTGTATAATATATGTCTGTATCAGCTTTGTGCATCAGGACACTAAATTGCCCCCATATTCTCTGCAAAGCTTCTCAAGCTTGCAAATGTATTGAGGTCTGGACTCTGACTCAGCCACTCAAGGACATTAACATTGTTGTTTTGAAGCCATTCCTGTGTAGCGTTGGCTTTATGTTTGAGGTCACCGTCGTGCTGGGAAATCAATCTTCTCCCAGACTGCAGCAGGTTTTTCTTCCAGATTTGTATGTGTTTTACAGCCACCCCAATGTGTCAGTGTCCACTGAGAGGCGAGTCGAGTTCTGATTCGCTCTGTTTTTGCCAGACTGGTTCTTGACCCTGCAGCCGTGTGACAGCTGGGACACTACCAAGTTGTGTCTGGTGGACATTTTACATTAGACACCGACTTGGACTCCGAGCGTCGTAGAGACAAATGATGTACGACGAGTCTGAGTACTGAAAACCTCAAAGGATATATTGAGTTTCCTCAAATTCGGGCAAAAGAATGATGCACTTGGATGAACCTTTGCAATGGGACATTGTTAAAATTAAGCAGCCCCTGAATTGGACACTGCCTCAGTGTCACTGCTAGACTAGAAAAGGGTAGTAGATCTATGTTAAGGCCAGTTGCTCTCTACTCTTAATTAGACATCCACACTAACGGAGAGAAGCTGTAAGTGAATCCAGCTTCCCTGAGCCTGACTTGATCTCCCATGGCTTATTGGATTAACTGTGTGAGATATTCGTGTCCCGGTGTGCATCTGCTTGAGAGCGTCTGTGATGAGTGTGCGTTCTTACTTACTATTTTTACTTAGTGTAGAGGTGTCTATGTGCATGTGTGTGTGATACACTCATGTTGTCTAAATAGAGGAGAGCTGCTGGGTCACTGGATGGCTGCATGTATTGCGCTCTGTGTGTGTGTGTGCCTATTATATTCATAAGCCTGATGAATAAAAAGGTGTTAATGGAGAGGCAGAGATGTGATGGGAAGGTGGTACCTGACTAAATGTAGTAAATGGTTGTCAGACAAGTCAAAGTATAATTGAATAGATAATTAGATAAATAACTCAGTATCAGTGTAAAAAGGCGCTTCCGGTGATCTTTGGCAACCATTGGCCCATAGAGCAAGTACAGTATGTGTCCTTTAACCCCGCCTCGGTCCAGCCTCAGTCTGGGGCTCATTGACATGAACAGCAGCACAACAATGACTCGGATCCGGCCATTAGTGCATTTTTTTTTCAAAAATAAATGATATGCTCATTTACAGTCATCTCTTTCCCAATGTAAGTATATGTGAAAAAGTCAGACCCAATGTTATCAGGTGACAGACACGAAAGATGTAATTTCACCGTTTAGCCACTATGAAAATTTGGCGCTCTTCTTGGGCTTGACCACACCAGCCATTGCATGTACTTTAATCACCCTTATGTACTGTGTACTGCTGTAACATCATTGTATAAACTCTTGTAACAGTAGTATTTTGGCAAGCTAACGCCAATAAAGTTAGCTAGTTACACTAATTAATAGTTCACAAGTACTATGGCCGAAATCACTACATTTGCTACAGCGCACCGTACTATAGTCTGCACTGACTGCAGTGCAAATGCATCCGCGTAAATATGCTACACTCGGAGGTAGTGACGTAGAACAAAAAGTGAGAAAGACTGATTATGGCAGGCGGGAGGGGTAGGTGGATGGGTCCAACAAACACAGGACTTTCAACCAGGAGACCCATGTTCATGTCCCAAAGTGTTGTTGAGTTATTTTTTTTAAGTTATGTTTGTGACATGTTTTCCGTACTTCTGTTACATTGTTTCTATATGTATTTCACTTAGTTTCCGTGCTTATTTTAAGCCCAACCAAGATGTTTTTCCTAAACCTAACTAAGTGTTTTTGTTGCCTAAACATAACCAAAACCGTTTCACGGTAACGGTAGGGCGTTCGATGACATCTTCCCATACGATCGGGTTGTTAAATGTATTCACTAAATTACACAATGGAGCAAAAAAAGTAATGACATTTATACAACTTTTTGGCAACAGAAAAAGCAAATCTTCATTCTCTAAATTTTTTGGTGTGTGATTTAAGTTCTCCTTTCTTCTTATGCTAACAACAAACTTCTAATGTCCTAGCTAAACTGCTTTAGTTGTTGTTACAAGAGCTTATTGAGTGCTGTTCCACCAGCTTCTATAACTCAGTTCAATCTCTCGTATAGGGTTTCTTTCATAAGCCTTTCTTAAAAAGTGAAGCGTGTTCCTGGGATTTGCTTTCAATAATTTAACGACCAATCCACACTGAAAGCGTTTTTAGAAGCATTTTCGACGACTGTCACTTGCAAGTCTCAAGGAACGAATACTCTTCCATTTTATTAAACATATAAATCCACACTGATTCCCGTGTTTTTTACGCTTCAAGTCTATTTTTGACGCGTTTCGTGAAGCATAATCTGCACGGACAGCTGTTTGAATCACACAAACATCCCGCTGTATATGTGTTTTTCAAACTTATTAACCGTATCTACAGTGATTGATCAAGGTCTGTGAGCTTTGCCTGTTTCACCACAGGCAGATTCCCCTCACTCGCTACGGTTGGCGGGGAAATAAAATCAATGAATCAATGCATACACTGTTGATTTCTTCCCATGGAGCCAATATAAAAACTATGTTACTCAGTAAATTCCTTCTTTCAGTCAGCCTGGTGAATAGCCGGCCGAGTCAGTGTGGGTTGGATGATAGAACGCATACGCGGCGCTCACATCTCGCTTATGTCTTGCTTCCAATGGGGATTCCCAGTAAGACAAAATCGTCATGGTAACGCTTTATACTAAGGGTGCAAATACTTAAGTAAAGCTGAACTAACGCTTGACTAATACAATGTAACAAAAATAGCCCACTATGAGAGAAGATACTGCTCTGCTTTCAGAGAGACTGAGCAAAAGCACGGGTCTGAAAAATAACTTTTATGTAACTAGAATGCAGCTAATTTGGTCGCATATCAATTAATATATGAAATAATTGTGAATTAGCAATCCTTAATTGATGATCTATGAAGTGTGAACTAATCACATAAAGTCATGGTGACTTGATCATTAATTTGTTAATGGTGAGCAACAGGAATTGATGATACATCCTGCATTAAACCATGCATTAAATCATCATTAGTAAAGCATTACTTCAAAATAGAATTTGTACCCTTATTATAGTGTTATCATCGCTATCCACTTCAGAAGTTGCTATGAGGGATTGAAACCGTTGAGGTTTTAACAATCTCAAACAGCCAAAAAACTACAGCTCCCATGAAAAAAACTACAAGCGCGTCAGCCTCCACCTCCACTCAGGTACTTCGCAAAACGTCAAGGCCATGCCCGGGGAGATAGAAAACCGAAGATCCCATAGACGTCAATGCAATTTGATGTGTGCTTGGATTGTAATTTTGACAAGTTCATATGCATTTATCTCGTTTAAACAAATCTCAATGTGAAAGCTTCAGTTAACCCGCCACACAACAGCTTTTCATAATAGCTTGGAGCCATAAAGGCCATCTATCTATCTTTTATAAAACATGACAGGGGAACATATCGGAGATCAGCGTTTTTGGATTTATTATTGTAAACTGGTTGGTTTAAAGTAGAAGTTTGGAGACGTGTTTCAACTTCCTCTGTTTTACGCTGTTGCCGTCTACGAGGGATGCAGGATTGTTCTCCCCCGAAAGGTGGCACGGTGATGACAGCCTGCTCTAGATTGCCGGTCTGATGTCGAGCTGTGACGTTTAACCAGTGGGATACCTCCGAGTCTGAGAAGTGAAGCCAATGCTGAAATGCCTTAAACTTGCATTCTTTCTAATAGCCAGCAGGGGGCGACTCCTCTGGTTGCAAAAATATTGTATAGAAGTCTATGAGAAAATGACCATACTTCTCACTTGATTCATTACCTCAGTAAACATTGTAAACATGAGTTTATGGTCTCAATCACTGGTTTCAAGTCTTCTTCAATACAGCATGATGTTCATTTAGTAAATTATGGTCCCATTTAGAATCAAATAGACCATAAAGCAAGGTATGCTTTAGGGCGTGGCTACCTTGTGATTGACAGGTCGCTACCACGGTGTTGTCCGGTCTGGGAGTTGTCTGTGCCGCTTAAAAATGTCTTATTCAGCGTTTGGTTGCATTTAGCTCCACCCTCTCATGTTACTTCTGGTTGCAAAAAAAAACAACATGGCAACGGCCAAAACACCAAAATTGAGGCTTCAAAACGGCAGTCCTTAAACCAATGGGTGACGTCACGGTGATAACATCCACTTCTTATACAAAGTCTATGCGTTTAACCCATGATAGCCTAGGGCTTATGGGAAATGGTGTTCATCAGAGGCTGCTAAAACAATATTAGATTGTTTTTCATACTGTACATACTGTTAGATGGGCTCTGTTACAAGACTGCATTTTTAATTATTAACATAGTTACAGATGTCTACGGGATTTTTCATTCATAATTCAAAGCTACATTTACTATAGGGATTTATCATATAATTTACAAACCCTCGACAGTAGTGCACACGTTATTAGCCCCGACCTAGCACTATCTGAATCAAGGAACAACTAAGGCCATGACCTTGTTAGGCCTTTTGACAATGAGTTCATCCTGAACGCCTCTCGTACCTCTCCACACATGCACGTGTAGGTTTACACTAAAGACCGACGCCTCCTGAGTAGCAATTAACAGCTGCCAGCATGGCTACCAATCCCTTTAACCAAAGCCTAATGAAAGCCCTCGCACCTCTTAAGTGTCTCCAACCGTGTAACAAGCTCTCTTCATTACCAGGCAGCCACGGAAACATAACACCGTGCTAATTATATGAGGGTAGCGGTCGGGTTCCTCGGACTGATAACTGGGTTTCAATGTATCGTGCTGATGTTGGTCAATTATAAAAAAAAAAGTCTTTGTGTATACATTTTTTGCCACTTTTAGGATGGAAATTCCTATATGTATATACTATACAGCCAGTCAGTAAGCTGTAATTAGTACTTTTTCTTCTTTCACATGACTTCAGATGAATCAAAATGCCATCTATCGGTGGCTTTAATCTAAAAATCAGTATATGATGATAAATATGATAATTTATCGTCTTTCAGTGGTATTATATCTTGATGAAATCATATTGAGATATCATGATACACAATTACTTTGTCTAAATTGATAATAATGAGCACCTGCTAACTCAAATTTCTCAGGTAATATGATGTGAAATATTTTAATGGAATATAATTTGAAGATTGTGGTTTTCTTTTTACGTCGCACTTTACCACTCAGTTCAATGTGATTAGTAAACGGTGGATATATGGAAATATTTATTTATTTTTTTCTCTATAATTTCACTTGAAACTTGTATAAATTAAATGAGAAAATACTCAGTACTTTTCATTTATCAGGTATTTAATTCATATATAAGTAGGCTTCACCATGTGGTTATTTCATATCGATTTTTTATTTATTGACTTAAAAAAAACATGCTATATCACGATCATATATCGTTATTGATATATGAAATAACCTATATCGTAGTAGAAGATTTTGGCCATATCGCCCCAAGAAAATATTGAAAATATTGTGATATTATGTTTTGTGATGCTGCATAGATCTCAAAAACACTGTATCGATTTTTAATTAATCGTTTACCTGCAAAGATTATCAGTCAATACTTTATTTAATTTGCAAAGAGATGCTTCCTCTCAGTGTTTGTGCTCTCTCATACTGTAGTAGAGCTATGATGTAGGCTGTTACAGGGACTGTCATAAATGCAAAAGCAGATCTCCCTGTTCTGATTGCATAAAAAAGTAAACATGTTTTAACTTAGATGTTATGCACATGGTGGTGTGTTCTTTATACTTTGACAGTTTTCCTAAAAGTAGATTAAAAAAATCCTAACATATCGCCTTGTTTACAGTATCGCAATATATTGTGATATATTGAATGGTAACCCCTGTATCATGATACGTATCGTATCGCCAGATTATTGCCAATACGCAGCCCTAATATCACCCGGCCCTATTAGTAGCTGCATTGGAAAACCCTTATCAGTCCACAGGCAACATGAGGGTGGCCTTCTGTCTGTTAACAGCAACGCACACAAACAAGAGATGTTGTCTGTGTGTTGTTGACGTGCTTTAAACACCAGCGTCTGCTATGAGACACCGTAAACACTGCGAGCAGCGCAATATGATCTGTTATTGCCTCAAACCACAGGTGAAGAAGGCATTCCTTTGTTTGAAATCTGACTGTAAATCAGATTATCGCATTCCATCATCAAAATATGATCACGTCTTGTAACTCTATTTGTATTTCCTAGCATTGTTCCCAGTTTCTGTGTCTCTTTCTCACACTCTTTTCCCTTGAAAAACATCTTGTAATGATTTAGAGCGGTCCGAGGTCTCATGGGGACACAGGAAGGGCCTGCTGTGAATCTAAATAGGGAGGATGAGGTAAAGCTCTGCAGCATGACAGGATATCAACAGGACACGACACACCAACACTTTCTCTCTCTCTCTTTATCGCACATTGTTGTCTCTCTTTCTCTCTGTCTTCCTCTCTTTCTCTCTGCACATTGTTACCTTGACATTCCTGTATCCTTTCCCTTTTCAGAGCCAGAGATTTCTATCTCGCACCATCTGATCTCGAGCCTCACGTGAAGTACCTCCTGCAGCCTCCGTCTTACCTCTCGCTCTGTTTTGGTACGGCTGTAGATGGCACTCTCTTTGACGTACTAATCTGATAGATGCTAATCAGATTCCAGCTAATGCAATTAAACGGCTCTTAAGGGAATATTTATCATTGCTGTTTGTGTTTGAGGTATAAGTTTAGACTGATATATTGGTTTGTGGATTTGTCAGGCCGAGGCGTCCACCTTTGATGCGATCAGGGCTGGAGTTCAATAGCATTTTATCAAATCTGAATCCAGTGTTGAATCTGCTCATTTGATCAAAATCCTTTTGAACCTCTTACAAAATCCATTTAGGTACAGTTCAAACAACTAAAAGTCAATGATTCGGTTGAGATCGGCAATCACCGATGTAAACAGGAGAGAATCTGGAGGAAAACTAACAGACAGGAGTTGATGAGTTCTGAGATCAGTCTGAGTTCTCAGATACATTAGAGTATGGTGTACTGACTCGGGCTGTATGAACATTGCTATAGATTAAGGCTAACGTCTGTAGGAGGTCTGGTATATTGGCTCTGGGGGTGTACAAACATTGCGTACAGCTAACGTCTGGAAACTGCATGGTAGGCAGCATATTGGCCAGCCAATGACAAATGAAAATGTTGGCTTATTGGCTTATGAAATTAGTTACAGCCTGCTGGTGATGTTTTAGTTGAATGCTGGCCTAAAATGACAACTCTGCTACCTGTTTTGTGCTTTGTGAATCGTATAGGGTCATTTAAAGGGGAACACCACCTATGTGAAAAATTCCATGTTATTTTCATGGCCTAGTTAAGTTCAATTAATATCTGTGAACATGAGCTACTCTCTCTTTAAAGCCAGATAAGTAAGTATCTAACTTGTGATGTCATAGGGTACGAAGTGTGTGACTGCTCCATAGATGATGAATGGGAGACTGATTTTATGGATCAACAGTTTGTTTGTTTTTCTTTTTTTAATACCCAAATGAGCTTTATTTTGCTGTACTGTACTGGAGCAGCTCCAGATTTTAAACTCTATGACATCATAAGTTTGAGTTTTAGCACTCTAGTTTTTGGATTTGGGAGAGAGTTGTTCATGTATACTAATACATTTTGGACCGTCTTAGATAGGGATGCACCGATACTGGATCGGATATCGGGCCGATACTGACTGATATCGGTGACCATATGGTGCCGATCTATTCAACTGAATTCTATGTTTGTATACTATATACATTATGTACTGGCATTTTAATTCTTGTTTAAGTTTTGACCAATTTGTCACTGCATTAAAAGGGTTACACTTGCTGGTGTACGATCTATTATTTTAATCATAAATAACAATTCAGTAAATTTA
>CAKAOI010002571.1:3187-15866 GCA_916701655.1 Sebastiscus albofasciatus
GGTCAAGGGACCCCTTTGAAAATGGCCATAACAGTTTTTCCTCACCAAAATGTAGCGTATATTTGTAGCGTTGTTTAACCTCCTTCACAACAAGCTAGTCTGACCTGGTTGGTACCGATGGATTCATCAGGTTTTCTAGTTTCATACGATGCCAGTATCTTCACTCTAGCTTTAAAACTGAATACTATAATATTAGACACTTCTAATAGAGCTTGATCTTTGTTTTTGCCATGTGCATGAACAACCGTATCATCGGCGTACATCTGAATGTTAACGTCAGAGCAAACCGATGGTAGATCATCTATGTACAGGAGCGTTAGGAGCGATTTATCCTCCTTCACATCAAGCTAGTCTGACATGGTTGGTACCGATGGATTCATCAGGTTTTCTAGTTTCATATGATACCAGTATCTTCACTCTAAGTTTAAAACTGATCCGGTACAACCTTAAAATCACAAGTTGCGTTAATGCATTAAAGAAATGAGTGCCGTTAAAACAAATCTGTGTTAACATGTTATTATTGCGTTAACTTTGACAGCCCTAATTCAACCAGATAATGTCTCCCGCAACTATTCGACTACTGTTTTGGGAGTAGTTGACCTACTGGACCCGCTACAACCTCTGAAAGAACGATCACGTTAATGCGTTAAAGAAATTAGTGCCGTTAAAACGAATTTGATCAGTTTGTGTAATTTGTCATTTTAAGCTCTACTTTTTTTGTTTGTAATGTTCCATTATGTTTGACAGTTAACTGCTTGGCTTGTTCTCAAAGATGTGGAAAGTGGAAGAATAATTAAATCTTTTACAAAAGAAGGTCCAGTAAACCGAAGGAGTGAGTGAACTAATCAGACGCAGTAAAAAGTCATTGTCCTCTCAAACAGGAGCTGCTGCTGCCCTTTACAAACGTTTGGAATTGGAAAATCCAATTTGTCAAGTCAGCAGTAACCCCCCCCCCACCTCCCTCCCAATCCCTGTGCCATCGGCCCCCCCGCTGTGTCCTCTCCCGCCCTTCAAACGCCACACGTGGGCCGGCATCTTTGCCAGCGATTTGGCTTCGATATGTGTGTTAAACATTACCGGATATACAGCACGCCCCCCCCACCCCCTGCCTCCTCCGCTCATCCAGTTAAGATCCCATTTCCAAGCTAACATGACACCTCCTGTGTCTCCAGCCCAGCCCTGCAGCTCACCTTCCTCACCTCTGAGGTGAAAGCAAAAGCAAGCTCCTTAAAGGCTCCTTAAAGCTCCTTAAGGCCGACCCACGCTGACAGATTTATCAGATCTGAACAGATGTGTAGAATGTCAGAGAGCCCATTCAAAACGACATGTTCAATTTAACAGTTGAGTTCCTCTAGTGTGTGGAGAGAAACAGAACACACTGACAGATTCATTCATCAACAACAAGAGTCCCCACTAAAAAAACAAACAGGAAATCTCCGGCGATCAAACGTGACTTTAGTGGATCAAACATGGCGGACGACGGGCAGGAAGAATTACTGATAAAATTGACGATGGACGGATGAAGTCATGGAGACACGTTAAATAAACACTAATCAACAAGTTGCTCCTCCATCTCTGAGCTCCATCTCACTACTACTTTACGCTTCATGTTTAGCATTAGCTCATGTGTTAGCCGCGGCGGACATGATGGCGGTGGTCATCCTTCCTTCTTCGGCTGTTGTTCTTTTCCAACGTGACCGCGTCATCGGCCGTCTTCGGGGTTCTCCCACACACAACAGGATATCCCAACGTAAATATTCAACATGTTTAATATTTGAAATCGGAGCAGCCAGGATGAACTTCAGAGCCGATCTGGGATGTAAAAACCACTCTTAACACATCTCACACCACAGGAACATCTGGAAAGATCATCTTTAGAACCATCAAACCATCAATCAGGACTTTGCTGCCGATTGTTGGAAGGGGGAGAATCGGACCTAAAATCAGCTAAAGAGAGGAAAAGCATCTCGTAGAGACCTGGTGATAAAGCAGGCATCTCTATTTAGACTAAAAACTGTCCTACGCTGTCTGATCAGTTCAAAATGAACCTTAAAGGGAGATTTGTCAAATATTTAATCCTCTTATCAACATGGGAGTGGACAAATATGCTGCTTTATGCAAATGTATGTATATATATTATTATTGTAAATCAATTATCAACACAAAACAGTGACAGATATTGTCCAGAAACCCTCACAGGTACTGCATTTAGCATAAAACAATCTGCTCCAATCAGAACATGGCAAACTGCAGCCCAACAGGCAACAACAGCTGTCAGTGTGTCAGTGTGCTGACTTGACTATGACTTGCCCCAAACTGCATGTGATGATCATAAAGTGGGCATGTCTGTAAAGGGGAGACTCGTGGGTACCCAGAGAACCCATTTACATTCACTGATCTGGAGGTCAGAGGTCAAGGGACCCCTTTGAGAATGGACATGACAGTTTTTCCTCACCAAAATTTAGCGTAAGTTTGGAGTGTTATTTAACCTCCTTTACGACAAGCTAGTACGACATGTTGGTTCTGATGGATTCATAAGGTTTTATAGTTTCATATGAGCCGCTACAACCTAAAAATCATAAGTTGTGTAAAAGAAATTAGTGGCGTTAAAAGAAATTTGCATTAACACGTTAACTTTGACAGCCCTAGTCACAATCATATCAGAGTTTCTATTGGCCCGCTGCAACCTAAAAATCACAAGTTGTGTTAATGCGTTAAAGATATTAGTCTTAGACCGAGAGTCAACAAGGCTAGCAGCTGCACTGAGCTACATCTGGATAACATCATGGTGCTAATATGCTCACAGTGACGATGCTAACATGGTGATATTACAGTAAGTCATGTTTACCATCTTAGTTTGGTGTTAGCATCTCTTTAGGTATTTGGTGATAAACTGAAGTATTGGATCAGAAATGTGGATTCCTGGCATCATCTTATAATTAGAAACAAAAATTCACCAGCCTGCAGAGAGACCAGGACGCCTGCCTCTCGTTTCATATCTACATAAAGTCCCAGTTTCACAGCAGGAAGCAGCGATGCACCCCTCTGTTGACTCTCAACTCGCTCCAAAGCCTCATGGACAAACAACAAAAACTCCTCTGCATACACAGAGAGAGAGCTCCTTATTATCTCCTCGCTGCCAAAACAGACGACAGACTTCCCAAAAAAACCCTGCGGCACCGGCCGATCACCCGAGGCTTAATCGCCAAGCGTTCAGGAAGCAGGAAGCATTACGGGGAGGGGAGGGGAGTCGGCGTCTCAGGACGAGCCTCAGAGGAATTGGAAACGATGCTCCATTACGACCCGGAGAGAGCGGGTAGATGGGGGGGTAGGAAGGGTAGAACAAATGGTTCCTGGTGCAAAATAAAGCATGAATAAATGATGAGAGCGTAGTTCACACTGGAGATAAGTGCTCCGTCAGCTGCCGGGAGGGTTAGCTGGAGAGGAGCTCTGCAATCCGATGCTACAGTCTCACCGGAGAGGAGAAACAACGAGGAATCCACCCAAACCAAACAGAAACACACCACCCGCCGCCGGCCTCACAGCGAGGAGCAGTCAGACAGGAAGTGGACGTTATGGTGATGGTTTTCAGGGCAGACGTCTGGACTTCCTGCTAACACTAATGTTTGAGGACTTAATTACCGATAAAAGAAAATGTAACCGGATGTCAGTCTGGGTGTAACTTCTGGTGAGGTAGTGGAAGTAGCAGTACGCTATGTATAACAAACTGTCGCTATGTATAACAGACCGTCGCTATGTGTAGCAGACCGTTACTATGTATAACAGACCGTCGCTATGTATAACAGACCGTCGCTATGTATAACAGACCGTCGCTATGTATAGCAGACCGTCGCTATGTATAACAGACCGTCGCTATGTATAACAGACCGTCGCTATGTATAACAGACCGTCGCTATGTATAACAGACCGTCGCTATGTATAACAGACCGTCGCTATGTATAACAGACCGTTGCTATGGGCGTGGCTCTGATGTCGGACTCTGGGGGACCGTTTTGTGTCAAAATATTGATTTCTTAAGCAAGTAGCCGTGTAATAAGCGGGATAACGTACAGCTATCGGGTCATTGTTTTGAAATAAACCCCTTCAGGGCGATGAGAGACCCCTCCGCGGCTGTAGTAACAACCAGAGAAACAGACAGTGAACGCAGCACCGTAGCTCTCCTGACGGTGAACTGGAGACAGTGAACGCAGCATCGTAGCTCTCTTGACGGTGAACTGGAGACAGTGAACGCAGCATCGTAGCTCTCCTGACAGTGAACTGGAGACAGTGAACGCAGCATCGTAGCTCTCCTGACGGTGAACTGGAGACAGTGAACGCAGCATCGTAGCTCTCCTGACGGTGAACTGGAGACAGTGAACGCAGCATCGTAGCTCTCCTGACGGTGAACTGGAGACAGTGAACGCAGCATCGTAGCTCTCCTGACGGTGAACTGGAGACAGTGAACGCAGCGATTAATAATCGGTTAACGAGGGTCGGTTATCGGTCAAGATTTTTTTTCTAAATGAGCATCCCTAACGCTGACTTAAACTCTATGAAACTCTGGGTGGCTGCTGCATCAGATAACAAGATACGAAGAACAAGTGCTTGTTCCTCATTAAGAGGCACTTTTGGATTTCATATTTTCACTCATTTCCTCTTGAACGGAGGAAACACCACAGACACCAGACGCTCTTCTGTGTTCCAGACACACTCTGTGATTCAGACTGAGCAGACAGGTGGATTTTACATAAAATGTCTTAATGTGGCATTAAAGTAAAAAGAAAAAAAAAAAAAAAAACAACCTTCCAATCAGCCTCGTCTACCACAAACACGGAGAGAAGAAGAGGTGATCATTTTGGCCTGGAGGTCGACAGAGGAAGCTTTTAGAGCGAGTCTGGGAGCTGCAGCCTGGTTAAATACCGTCTGGTTCAGACCGCAGGCTGTCACTTTCCAAAATGGATCCCAGGGAGGGAACGCAGAGCGTAAACACACACACACACACACACACACACACACACACACACACTGACAGGAAGCTGCTGCTACTGAACAGGCCGGAGGAGGAGGTGTGTGTTGAGCTCAGGGAAGTGTGTCATAATCATGGTAATTAGAGCCGGGACGATTCACCTATCTCCTGGTTCTATACTATCACCATACCTGGGAGCCGATTCAAAACGTAATGTGATTTTTAAGTATTGCGATTCTACAAATATTGTGATTTTTGTTAACTTTTTTAACGCTAACCCAGAGGTCAGCAACCTTTACTATCAAAAGAGACATTTTAGGCAAAAAAAAAAAATACAAAATCTGTCTGGAGCCGCAAAATATTTGATCATTGTGATGAAGGTAACACAGTTTATAGTCTAAGTATATAGAATATAAGTCTAATGCAGTGAGGGCCAAAGAGACAATGTACTACGGAGTATTAGGGCCACATTGAGGGAAAAAACATCTGAGATTTACAGAATAAAGTCATAACTTAACGAGAAAAAAAAGTCGTAGTATAACAAGAATAAAGTCATAACTTTAGAAAAAAGAAAATAACACGTAAAATTACTACTTTATAATATTATGACTTTATTCTCGTAATACGACTTTATTCTCAAAATCTCAGATTTATTTTTTGTCCTCAGCGTGTATGTAAATATGTGCCGGACAGTGTTGTAGAACATGCAGTGACTTGCAGAGCTCCATGAATGAATAAAGTACTGGGGTTTTAATTGTGGATTATTACTATTATTTACAAATTACTACATGTTTCTTAACCTTTATCTGTCTAAAATAAATATAAATGACATTTATAATGAAATGAAATGACTAATATGAAAGGAAAACTCTATGTAGAAAAAAAGGGCTGACAGCAGCAGCAGCAGAAACGCTGCTGGTGTGAACACCTGGCGCGTCAATCACGCAGCCACCACGCGTATCCAGTATCCAGTTCTCTTAATACATCAGAACAATTTGATTTCATCTGAATCAGGCTACACAATGGTTGATTATGATTGGATAAAGATCCATAGCACACTCTGCTCCGCCGGCCGTAAAACTGTGGATAAACATGTATAATTCAGTGCTTTTTTTATTGAGCATCAACCTCACGTTTACGCACGTATTGTCAAAAAAAATAGACTTGAAGTTTAAATAAAGGCTTCAGTTCAGGCGGCGGTTACGTGAGACTCAGCTGAGACGGAGCCGAGCAGATTAAAATAAGAGCAGATCTGTCGAGGGGTATTTGTCAGGATACAGTGATTCCTTTAAAAGAAAGTGGGACAGGGCCGTAAAGTGGGGGGGGGGGGGCACTGGCCCCTTTGGCCCCCGATTCTCCTATCACCAGGTAATTACTCCTGTAACGTGCACAAATGAACACACACAAATTGCATTGCAAGAAAAAAAAAACAGCTGCCCGGCTAATTAACTGCAAATTCATTGTTAACACACACACACGGTGTTAAAGCGTCCTCCAGAACACCCTCACACACTCACACCTTCACACACACACACACACACACACAGAGGAAGAAGCTAACGTCGTTAGCACGGAGCAGGTCACGTAAACCAGCAGCTCGCTAATGTCTCTAAACAGACCCGACCCTTCGCTGTAATTGCTACGAGCTCTCCGATTGGAGCAGCCGGTCGTACATCACGACGGCTAATGAAGAGGAAGCTCTCGACCTGCAGAGTAAAGACAGCGAGGCATGATGCAGAAAACTGCTGATGATCTGATCCAGAGTTTAATGAGCTAATAAGTTAGAATTTTACACAAAATGACCACAATGCACTGCATCTACGAGACCCTCACACTCTTCTGTCTTAGGTTCGGAGGCTTTGGAGACACAAAACCAACTTACTACAGCATGAAGCCAGACAACATTATACTGTATCTAAGCTCAGCTTAAAGAGGAAATGAGAAGGATTGTATTTTAGAATCAATATATTTGCTCCATCTGAGTCTATGTGGAGGTAGAAGGAAGTTACCGCTTTTATTGTTACGAAACAAGAGAGTAGATCAGCATGGATACGACCTGCAGCCTCCCATGTTAAATCCAGGTAAAACACTACACATCCAGTAAAGGATGGAAACACTTTGGGTTTCACACGTTGACAGGAAAAGCAGAGCTAGACATCACGGCTAAAGCTGCATGCTAACTTCTAAAAAAGGCCAAAATATGTCCAAAAATAAGTCCGAACAAAAGCTGAAAAAAGTCAGAAAAAAAATCTGAAAAATGTCTGAAATATGTTCAAACAAATAAGAAATAAAAGTCTGAAAAATGTCTGAAATATTTCCCCAAAAAAAAAAAAAAAACTGAAATATGTGCAAAAAAAAAAACGTCCCAAAAAAGGCAGAAAAACGTCTGCAAAATATTTGAAAAAAAGTGCGAAAAACTCAGCAGGAAGCGTTATCGTACTGCGGTGACATAGCGGTGGAGCTGCCGGCCGTTGCTCTCGTCTCCGTGGTCAAATGGGCCGACGCTACGACTGTAGAGCACCCAGATACTGACATTTATGTTCTCTGCATTGAAACGGCCCCGATGGAGCTGACCATGATGGAGAAAGAGAACGGAGCTGACGGGAGAGCTAGAGACCACCTTGGAGAAGTTAGAGGAAGTAGTAACTACGTCTGGTTTTCAAAATAAGATGTTAACAAAGGGAACTGTTTATACAAAATACATCAATGGAAATCAGATTGATGGATTATATTCACCAGAAGTATGAAACATTACATGTCCCTTATAAATTAAAAATAAAATCCCACTAATCTGTGAGGGAAATGTCTTTATTCTTTGATTTCTGGGTTGCTGGATAATAAATACTTCCTGTCAATGATCCTGATCTATTTGACTTCAGGACATCTCTGACTACATACATGCTGAAAATCAAACATATTTAATGGATTCATTTAGAGATTTTCCAAAGTAAAAGTCCCTAGAAGTGGATGATTTAAGTTTTTCCCCATGTTCTAGTGTTAAAAAAGTTAACAAAAATCACAATAAATCGCAATACTTGTGGGACGCAGAAGAAAAATCTTCTAATTTTTGAGTCTGAGAAGCATTTAAAATAGTTAACAGACGTTTCCGATGAGTTTTTCTCGTGTGAAATGAAAATGAAACCAGGTTGATTTGCGACAAACCCAACGACTCAACTACTATTTATGGATTTCTGTCACTTCCTGCACGCTGACATGGAACAAGTCAGAGGTGTTCAGATGTTCCATCAGCGGATCATTTACCTTCACATTGATTTTCTTGCTTTTGTGTTTGAGCTCTTTTCATACGGTACAAACATCAGTTGTGATGAGGGTTGTGAGTCTGAGGCTCGGAGCGTTTGCATCGTGTATCCTGAGGCCAGCGGCGGCACCCCGAGGCCGTCCTGACCCACTTTCTCCGTAAAACACATCATTACAGAGAGGCAGCAGGTCTGTGGCGACGCCTCCATCTTCCTCCTCTCTTACACTCATCTATTAAATATGATCCAACGTACTGTATTTATTTAATTAATTAATTAACACTTATTTATTTAGGGAATTCAAAAGCTGTTTGATACACTCGTACAAGTCAAGGCATTCACCTCATCTGCTCCTTCACATGCACACATTCAGGAATACTTTGTGGTTTGTGACATCTACTGTTGACCTGCTATCTCCCCTAAACACCCCCTGGACCCCCTAAAAAACGACTAAAAGGGGTCTATTGTGGGTCTCAGAGGATTAACAGCATCAAGTGTTGCATCATCAAGTTCGTATAATGCAACTATTACAACTTGTTGTGAAATGCAACCTAAGGATTAAAGGTCGAGGGGGGCGTCAGCGGCGGCTTCATGTGTTTACTGTACTGATGCTTCTGATTTAACGTGGTGATGATTTGTCGTTATGAGTGTTTAACGTGCTGCAGATCTGCTGGATGACTCCACTCTGCAGGCTAAATCTGTCCACCAACCACTCACAGAGCTGCAGATCTGCTGCTCTCCATGACTCGCTGGTTCAAATCCACAGAGGCTCTGACTCATCACACTCACTTTTTAACATGTTTCTGTAGGGCTGTCCTCGACGAAAGAAATTCTTAGTCGACTAACACACGTACGATTTTGTTGATTAGTTGATTGAATCGACAGATCTGCAAAGAATCACACAGAAGCAGCGCTTTAAATCTGGTGTTTACCAGAGATGTGCCGACACGTTTCAATGCCAGAATCGATACATCTGCTTCATCTGAGTCTATGTGGAGGTAGAAGGAAGTTACCGCTTTTATTGTGGTAGTCTGAGTAACGTGACGTCATATCCGTTCCGTATCCGTCAACCAAAACAAACCTCAGAGAGTAGTAAACGTTGGACGGTCAGCGTCGATACGACCTGCAGCCTCCCATGTTAAATCCAGCGTGGTAAACACTACACATCCAGTAAAGGATGGAAACACTTTGGGTTTCACACATTGACAGGAAAAGCAGAGCTAGACAGAGCAGAGCTAAAGCTGCATGCTGACTCTGTCACGGACAGGAAACGTTATGGTATAGCGGTAACATTTATCGTATCGCGGTCAACATTGCGGTCGAGCCGCCAGCTGTCGCTCTCATCTCCGTGGTCAAATGGTTTTCAAAATAAGGTGTTAACAAAGGGAACTGTATATACAAAATACACCTATGGAAATAAGATTGATTGATTATATTCACTTTAGGACATCTCTGTCTACATACATGCTGAAAAACAAACAAAAACGTTAAAAACATTAACAAAAATCTTAATAAATCATAACATTTGTAGAATTGCGATACTTAAAAATGGCAATACATATCGAATCGGCACCCAAGTATCGTGATAGTATCAGATCAGTAGATCGGTGAATCGTCCCAGCCCTAATGCGTAGCTAATAAAGGTGTCCAATACATGAAGATAATGGAGGAGGATTATGGATGCATGTTTACTGCTGCGTGTTACAGAACACAATAGAACAAAAAGATTTCACAACTAAACAACAAAATAAGATGTGTGATAAAGTCATCAGCTACTAGCTTTTACACGTTGCAGTCAGTCAGTGTGTTTCCAGACAGGAAACGCTGGAAAGAATATTTAAATATCTTAAAAAGGTTAGTGGCAGAGAGGTAAAGGTTGGTGTGTGGATAGAAACCACGTGGAAACAGACTCCGTGAATACATTTCTTATTAACTTGTTTTGTAAATAAACCTGAAGGAGACAAGTTGTTTGTCAGATTAATCAATAAATTGACTGAAATGTTTTTAGCATTTTGATGATTTAACGAGGAACAATCCCAAACAGTCTCTGGTT
Source organism: Sebastiscus albofasciatus (assembly GCA_916701655.1). Classification (NCBI taxonomy): domain Eukaryota; kingdom Metazoa; phylum Chordata; class Actinopteri; order Perciformes; family Sebastidae; genus Sebastiscus; species Sebastiscus albofasciatus. The sequence goes on from CAKAOI010002571.1 coordinate 13,464, forward strand.
CCAGCGTCTCAATGAGAGCATTTCCAGTTTGATATTGCTGTCTATTGAATATCTCTGTGATGTGAACCTGTCTATAGATTACTACAGTAATTACTGGTGTCGGTGTGGCTCAGCTCTACTGAACTGGAGCAGACAGTCGTCGGGTGAAATGCTGCTTTCACATGCGACAAAAAAACTGCAAACAGAATCGTGCAGCGTTCACAAACACTACGAGAGGATGTCGGTCTGGAAGGGGAGCAGGTTATTTTTACCGCCGTGTTACAGGAAGTAGAAGAAGAAGCCGGAGGACTCGGTGAAAATCACTGACACGGCAGATTCAGACGGGACTGAAATTACACACTTAGAGACGTGGCTGAGGTCTGGTGTTCACAGAGGAGAAAGGGATTGTGGGATTGGAGAGAGAGGCTGGGGGGTCGAGGGGGGGGGGTTCCCTTTACAAAGGCCAGATCTCCTTTCTCCTCCCGGTAAGATCATCCTCCTCAGGGTCCGACTCTCCACCTGCACCCATCGATCCCTGTCTGCCTGCACCGCGGGGTGGGGGGGTGATATCAAATGAACCTGTCAGTGATCAGAGATGCAATCTGTGAGTGTGTGTGTGTGTGTGTGTGTGTGTGTGTGTGTGTGTGTACTACAGTACTACTACTGACATCTAACTAATACTACTCCTTGTACTAATGCTACTGCTGGTGCCACTGAGATACAACAACAATTAAATGACATGTGTTATCTGTTCTAAATGAACCTTAAAGGGAGATTTGTCAAGTATTTAATCCTCTTATCAACATGGGAGTGGACAAATATGCTGCTTTATACAAATGTATGTATATATTTATTATTGTAAATCAATTATCAACACAAAACAATGACAGATATTGTCCAGAAACCCTCACAGGTACTGCATTTAGCAGAAAACAATATGCTCTTTTGGACATTTTCCGGACTTTTTTTGGACAATTTTCAAAACTTTTCGGACATTTTTCAAAAATCTTTCGGGGGGGGGTTTTCGGCACTTTTTGGACTTTTTTGAGGCTTTTTTCGGACATTTCTTTGAGAATTATCGAATATTTTTCAGACTTTTTTTCGAAATTTTTTCAGATATTTTTCAGTTTTTTTTTCAGGCATTTTTTGGACCTTTTTCATATATTTTTTTTTTTTACATTTTTTCGGACTAGTTTTCTAGTTTCATATGATAACAGTATCTTCACACTAGCTTTAAAACTGAGCCAGATACAACCTCCAAAAAATCGATTGCATTAATGTGTGAAAGAAATGAGTGGCGTTAAAATGAATTTGCGTTACACCATTGCCACTAATGGTCTAATACAACCAGAGATTTTATATATTACAAATCTTCTGAATTGTTATGTTCAAACATGCAAATGAGGCATCGTCTAATGCTCACTTTGGGTGAATTTAAGAGCAATCTACAGATGCAATTAAACAAAGTGTAGTAATAAAAATATAAATCTGAAAGAAGACGTGGAAGCTAAACAGCTCAAAGTTGATAAAGTGCATGAAGAAACTATATTTGTGTCTCATTCTGCACGACGCTAACTGTTTCCTCTGTCTCCTGAACACAATCATTCCTCCTCACTGATAACATTACGATGATTAGTCGAGCTGTGTGTGTGTGTGTGTGTGTGTGTGTGTGTGTGTTTGCGCTGGAACGAGGCCAAGGCGGCGGTTCAGAGCCCACGTCTCCCATCACCCATCCCCCTGGTCCCGTGTTAATTACCACACGCCTTCAAACTCCGTCAAACCCAGTGAGCATCATAACAATAAAAGTATGAGTAATGTTTCATCGTTGATGAGGCTTCAGCGTGAGCGCGCTTATTACTCCGTTTCCCAGCATCCGCCGTTTGAGCCCGTAAAACCTCGTCGTCACCTCCGAGACAAACGAGCAGGAATCATCGTTAGCCAGCTGCTGAACTGCAGCTGTGCTGCTCCGCCGCATCGCTCCGGCAGGTTATAAACATGAAATATACGTCCGTTTATCTGAGCAGTCTGGAGATCAACCTCCTCTGTTTCCCTGTGGTGGTTACCGTGGTTACCTTTTACAACTAACAGGGAGAATGTGCACTTTGTGAGGACTTTAAAGTCATTTTTAAACCCCCAAGATTAATAACAGAGGGGACAAACCCCAGCTATATAGATATATAGATATATATAATATACATCTATATATATGGATATATATATAGATATATATATATATTTATATATAGAGAGAGAATGTTGTAGATCGACATAGATGCTACTTCAGCACCACGGACAGCGCCATGGATTTATCAATACACAGCACATATCAGAGCCGTGGTCGGGGCCATAGATTCTAACTTACTGATATTTCAGAGCCATGGTCGGGGCCATAGATTCTAACTTACTGATATTTCAGAGCCGTGG
>CAKAOI010002571.1:15886-32031 GCA_916701655.1 Sebastiscus albofasciatus
TAGATATATAGATATTTATATAGAGAGAGAGAGAGAGAATGTTGTAGATCGACATAGATGCTACTTCAGCACCACGGACAGCGCCATGGATTTATCAATACACAGCACATATCAGAGCCGTGGTCGGGGCCATAGATTCTAACTTACTGATATTTCAGAACCGTGGTCGGGGCCATAGATTCTAACTTACTGATATTTCAGAGCCGTGGTCGGGGCCATAGATTGTAACTTACTGATATTTCAGAGCCGTGGTCGGGGCCATAGATTCTAACTTACTGATATTTCAGAGCCGTGGTCGGGGCCATAGATTCTAACTTACTGATATTTTAGAGCCGTGGTCGGGGCCATAGATTCTAACTTACTTAAAAACGTAAGTATATAAACAATAGCAGCTTTAAACGTGTTTAAAACTGTGAACTTGATGATAATCAGTCTGAAACTCTTCACTCCGGCTCCGTGACTCATACCTGAACATTACAGCATTCTGCTGCTCAACCTGACGTAAATGAAACCTGACGGCATCATTCTTAAGCAGGCCGAAGCCAGAGGCAAACGGCCTCGGGGGGATGTTGGAGGTTGGAGCCTCTGGGCGCCACGAGCATTACAGTCGTCTGGGTCCGGGGGAGGAAGAGAGGAGGAAGGAATAACAGAGCAGGCCACGGAGGAGAGGATGGAGAGAGCAGCTAGAGGAGGAGCGTCATGTACAAACACTGATAACAGCAGGACAATTGAATTTGTTCTGGTGTTTTGGGGTAAATTGCGCTCGGGAGGAAGACAACAGAGCGCATCCCCACGGTATCGTCACGGAAACGCCAAATCATCTGGACTAATGTGGATCAGAAAGGGTCGCATGAATCATCGATGAAATGAGCGATTGTCGAGCGTGATGCAAAATGCGAAACATGAGAGCATCAGTGACGCGACGGCTTCAGACGGCTTCAGACGGCTTCAGCCTGAGATGTGATCCCTCCTCTGGTCTGAAACACATCCGCTCCCCCCCCCACAGAGCGAGGGCTGCATCTGACGATCATCTCTTTATCCCCTCTCCAATCCTGTGGATTTCTAAAAATGGAAATGAGTAACTGTTTTTTTGTTTACATTTTCATTTCTATTTCTCATTGTTGTAGGTCTATGGTACGACGGTACGACGGAGTGTTAGGGCCACATTGAGGAAAAAAATATAAATCTGAGATTTAAAAGTCGTAGTATTATAAAGTAGTAATTTTACGTGTTATTTTCTTTTTTCTCGTAAAGTTATGACTTTATTCTGTAAATCTCAGATGTGTTTTCCCTCAATGTGGTCCTAATACTCCGTAGTACATTGTCTCTTTGGCCCTCACTGCATTAGACTGATATACTATATACTTAGACTATAAACTGTGTTACCTTCATCACAATGATCACATATTTCGCGGCTCCAGACAGACAGACTTGCTGGTTACAGGTTGACGTGTTCAAGCACTAGAACTGGTATTATATCTCTGCTTTTCAGACTGTCCTCAACAGAAAAAAAGCATTTGTCCATTCATTCAAACCACGTCAATCAATTAAAATTGCGATAAATCACACATTTTTTATCAGTTCAAAATGAACCTTAAAGGGAGATTTGTCAAGTATTTAATCCTCTTATCAACATGGGACACATATGCTGCTTTATTCGAATGTATGTATATATTTATGATTGTAAATCAGTTAACAACACAAAACAATGACAGATATTGTCCAGAAACCCTCACAGGAGCATTTAGAATAAAACAATATGCTCCAATCAGAACATGGCAAACTGCAGCCCAACAGGCAACAACAATATTTATTCCTGCAGAGACAAACTGCCGTTTGAAGGCATGTGTTGGGTTGGGTGTGTAATACGGAGTCAACCCTAACATCCTGCAGCCCTCACTGATGTATATCTTATGAACTCCTGATCAACCGTCATGAAAGTGATCTTTTTCTGCAGATAAGTGCTTTTTGACAGCTGGTCGTATACCGTCCTCTCATCAGTCCCTGCAGAGCGGAGGAACGCCTCGACACTCAGAACCCAACACATACAGTAAGAACCCGGCTAATCACCTCCATTGATTCATAAAACACATTTAATCATACTCCATTTATTATTAAAATCATGGCAAGGCCACACGTAGGCAGCCTGAAATGGTTACAGCTAAAAGGATCCGTCTCGTTCATGTATTTACCTTCTGCAGGCGTCCTGTATCTCTGCACCTGTAGGAACGCTGCATTTGCAGTTCTGTGTGACATTTTTACATGTTGATTTGAATGACATTTGTTTTAGATTAAGGATGTTAGGGATGTTAATAATTAACCGTTTAACCGACATTAAGCATTTTAACCAACTAACGTTATCGGTTAAAACGGTTAAAAGAAATGTTAATGGTTAATTAAAAAGCTGCACGAACTCGTTGTCTAAAGTTCAGTTTGAAACGTTCTCATGCAGGATCTAAAGTTCAGTTTAAACGGTCTCATGCAGGATCTAAAGTTCAGTTTGAAACGTTCTCATGCAGGATCTAAAGTTCAGTTTAAACGTTCTCATGCAGGATCTGGCAGCAGACAGTAACTGCCTTGCAGCGGCAGCGGCAGCGGCAGCTCCATCACCTCGGCTCGGAGCCAGCACAGTGGGAGTGACTCCTAAATGAACATGTAACTTCAGACTGTCAGAGCGACTGCAGGCTTTGCTCTCTAACGGCTAAACTCTTTCTGCTGCAGGAGATAAACCAGAGTCATTTCTATTATTTTCATTTTCAACATCAGCACGACGAAGGAGCTCAATGTGGACTTCTGCAGGACAAAGCCGCCTCTGACCCCTTTATCCATCTAATTTAACCAGTTAGGTTAACCCTCCGAGACCTGCTGGATCGCGGGTGATCCCGACCGACTTTCCCGTCTTTCAGAGACTAGATACAGATATCATATGGAACTAAAAAACCTGTCATGCTACCATGTCAGGAAGGAGGCTAAATAACGCTCCAAATTTGGGCTAAATTTTGGTGAGGAAAACCTGTCATGGATATTTTCAAAGGGGTCACTTGACCTCTGACCTCCAGATATATGAATGGGTTCTATGGGTACCCACGAGTCTCCCCTTGACAGACATGCCCACTTTATGATAATCACATGCAGTTTTCTGCATACTGGGGTCCCTAAACAGTCTTGAATTACATATATTGTGTCTCGCTGAGACTCTGGTGGATCCAATGAGCCCAACTGGATTCATGTGTGATGATGTTAGTCCCCATAGGAGACATTTCATTGACCTCACTGTTTAAAATGACCTTGTGGTGACCTCTAGGATAATCACAGCCTCATGAAACTTTACAGACCAAACTAGAGACCTAGAGCATTCAGAGGATGGATGGATCAGACTAGAGACCTAGAGCATTCAGAGGATGGATGGATCAGACTAGAGACCTAGAGCATTCAGAGGATGGATGGATCAGACTAGAGACCTAGAGCATTGAGATGATGTTCACCACTTCTATGTGACATCTACTGTTGACCTGCTATCTTCAGGTCTAAAGACCCCTGAACCCCCCTAGAAAAGACTAAAACTGGTCTATTGTCATTAGTGAACAAACAACCTGCTGCTGCGTGTCATTTTTGAATATTATAAATCTTAAAGAAAGCGACGGCAGCGTTACAGAAACACACGTTTCTGTGTCTGATGTTTATTTCTTAGTTAACTGAGCCTTGGCCTACATTTCATCTCTCCGTAAGCCACCACTGAACGACTCTCTCACTGCTGCAACATCTGTAGAAGATAAATGTCATTACGCTAAATGACCACAACCGCAGAGTCCATTAGGAGCTGAACCGAGTCCACCGCTGGTTAACATGAACGGGCTGTTAATGGTTAAACTCCACCACAGAGGGGACCTTTTAAATATGACTGTTTGGATATTTATGAAACAGAATATCACCCGTTTATCTGAAATTACATGCCGTAAACTCACAAGCTGAGAATTTATGTAATAATCCAGAACATTTTAACAGTTATTAATGTCTGTTTTGCAGCACTTTAATCTCATTAATACATAAAAAACACGAATGGCTCCGATTGATCTGAATATGCAACATCAACACTTCAGTCCCAGTCGTGTCCGAGTAACACAAACTGAACATTTGAGAAGGTTTTGCTGTCCGAGCCTGTGATTGTTCAGGACGTCTTTTCCATTTGCTGCTGAATGGAAACACTCGTAAACACACAGCTGGTCGCTGCTTCCTGCCACACAGGAAGTGATGCGTCACACACACAAAGCGAGAAGCAGAACGGACAAACAAAGATCAAAATCAAAGAGGATTACAGGCGTACGAAGACAAACAGAGACAGCTGGTCGGAGTCGTCCAGTCAGCTGTGTCTCACTGATGATCAGTGTGTCTTATTGTGATGAAGCAATATGATGACGAGGTCTTCCTCCACCTCCTCGGCTCTATGCAAACACATAATAATCTGCTTTTTACGTCATCACACTCGCTCATTTTAATCACACGTCCACAACCGGCTCAATTTATTGATCCCCGCTGGTTTATTAGCCTCAGAAGTAGCCTGGCTAAAGCTGCGACACTCCGAGAAACTCAGCCACAGCTTTATTAATACGCATAAGTCACTATCTCAGTGTTAGACCTCCTCGAAAAGTCATCATTGTTTGCATGAGAAATCAATCCGATACACGTGAGGAGTCATTGCATGTCTTTCAGTGACAGAAGCACATTTACACTGATTGAACGTAGGAATGGAGGAGTTTAAACGCTTCAGCCGTGCAGGAAACCAGAGCCGCCAAAGTCTGAACTATTGGAAAAAACTGACTTTGCAATATTTTTTTTACTATATATATTATATATACAGTATATATATATATATATATATGAATGGTAGGGCTGTCAATCGATTAAAATATTTAATCACGATTAATCGCAAATGAATTGCACATTTTTATCTGTTCAAAATGGACATGAAAAGGCGATTTTTTTACGAAGTTGCTGGTGTACAATTTATTATTCTAATAATAAATCAAAATTCTGTAAATGTTGAAGATGTTTTACCAAATTGCTGGTGTACAATTTTTTCTATTGTAATAATAAATAAAATTCTGTATATTTTAAGATTTTTTAACCAAGTTGCTGGTGTACGATTTTTTTTTTAATAATAAATAAATATTCAGTTAATTTTTAAGATTTTTTTTACCAAGTTGCTGGGTTCCGATTTATTTATTTTAATAATGAATACAAATTCTGTTAATTTTGAAGACTTTTTCCCAAGTTGCAGGTGTACAATTTATTATTTTATAACAAACAAAAATTCTGTTAATTTTGCAATTTTTTGACTGAGATGCTGGTGTAAAATAAACATTTTTAACAATAAATACAAATTCCGTTAATTTTTAAGATTGTTTACCAAGATGCTGGTGTATGATTTATTATTTTAATAATGAATAAAAATTATGTTAATTTTTAAGATTTTTTAGCAAGTTACTACAGTTTTTGTTAATTTTAAGATTTTCTACCGAGTTACTGATGTACGATTTATCATTTTAATAATAAATAATAATTCTGTTCATTTTGAAGATTGTTTACCAAGATGCTGGTGTACGATTTAATATTTTAATAATAAATAAAAATTCTGTTAGATTTCAAGATGTTTTTTACCAACCTGCTGTTGTATGATTTATTATTTTAATAATAAATAATAATTCTGTTAATTTTGAAGATTTTTTACGAAATTGCTGGAATACGATTTAATATTTGAATAATAAATAAAAATTCTGTTAATTTTGAAGATTTCTTTTGACCAAGTTACTGATTTATTATTTTAATAATAAATAAAAACTTCTGTTAATTTTGCAAAGTTGCTGGTGTACAATTTATTTCTTTAATAATAAATACAAATTAAATTTGTATAAATTAATATATCTATTTGTGCATGTGCACATGGCAGTGTGGATGCTGAAACGATGTGCTGTGTATGGTGCAGCCCGAGTGTGAACAAAAGGGAGTTCATTCTATCAAACCTCACTTGTCCTGCTGGAGGAAAATGGTGAGTCTACAAAAAATCTATGTGTTTGAGGAAGGACAGAAAAACCAGCGCAGCTTTTTCTGCAGCTTTTTGGTGACAAAGATCAAACGTCAGCTTCTGGACAACGAGCTGAGACATGAAACTGTCAGCTGTGCTTCACAGAATCTCAACATCCACTTTACTGTACGTCTCCATCTAATCTTCCAATTCTAAATATTAGAAGATAATCACCAAAAAACTGCAACCGTGTTGTTTTTGCTCAGAGCGGAGCAGATAAGAGACGCTTCCCTTTGAGTCATCGGAGCTCAATTAACTCCTCGCACTCAGCTGATGTGTTTTCCCCCCCGCTGTCGAGCGCCGCGACCAAATGACTCTCGCCCCGTGGAATCTGCAGCCAAGTGCTATTTAGGGTTACTGACTGTTAATGAGTGCTCGTAGCCTCTAATGAGCTGCACGCAGTCTCCAACTCCACTACGTTAAAAAGTCTGGTATTATTATTCAAACAGTTTTAGTGAGAATACATCTGCAAACAAGCCATTCTCACAGGTTCACGTGCCACACATACCTAAAGTAACACTAGTCCCACACATGAATAACATCAGAGGAGAATAAAGGGCCATCACGTCCTCTAGCCGGCACTGAGGTGGAGACGGTCTTTTTACATTTAAGGAGAATTAGCTGTCAAGCAAATGATGTTATTACCAGTCCGACGGACCCGAGCCCGGACGCTATTCTGTCTTTCAGAGGTCGTAGCGGGCTCACCTCCAGAGGGCGAACACACAGGGACTGAGCTCTCTATGGGAACCAGTGCAATGAAAATCAATAGATGAGTCCAGTAGGTGAACTACTCCCAAAACAGTAGTTGATTAATTGCGGGAGACATCATCTGGTTGAATTAGGGCTGTCAAAGTTAACGCAATAATAACACGTTAACACAGATTTGTTTTAACGCCACTAATTTCTTTAACGCATTAACACAACTTGTGATTTTAAGGTTGTAGCGGATCAGTTTTAAAGTTAGAGTGAAGATACTGGTATCATATGAAACTAGAAAACCTGATGAATCCATCGGTACCAACCATGTCATACTAGCTTGATGTGAAGGATGCTAAATCGCTCCTAACGCTCCTGTACATAGATGATCTACCATCGGTTTGCTCTGACGTTAACATTCAGATGTACGCCGATGATACGGTTGTTCATGCACATGGCAAAAACAAAGATCAAGCTCTATTAGAAGTGTCTAATATTATAGTATTCAGTTTTAAAGCTAGAGTGAAGATACTGGCATCATATGAAACTAGAAAACCTGATGAATCCATCGGTACCAACCATGTCATGCTAGCTTGTTGTGAAGGAGGTTAAACAACGCTACAAATATACGCTACATTTTGGTGAGGAAAAACTGTTATGGCCATTTTCAAAGGGGTCCCTTGACCTCTGACCTCCAGATATGTGAATGAAGATGGGTTCAATGGGTACCCACGAGTCTTATTTTGTTTCTATCCAGTTTGAATGAAGTGTTTTACGATGCTCTGCCACTAGAACATCTGATCTCAACATAAACAAATACATGTGGGTGATGACGCAAGTGTCCTCGGGTACGGAACAACTCTACTGATGTGAAAGCTGAACGGTGAGGGGGGGGGCAATCGTACCTAATGTGAAAACACCCTTAAAGTGGACTTACTGTTAACAAGCTGTCGCCAAATCAACCACCTTCTTCCTGAGTCAATGAGGGAGGCAAGAAACGAAGCTTCACCCAAAGAAAAGGCTTGATTATAATTAAAATGAACCTTGAACTTGCTCCAAATCTTAAGAGCCCCAAAGACGGCATAACTGGTCTTAGTTTGTTCAGTGTCAGCGGGGCACAGATCAGATCTAAGGTCTGTTGTCTCTACTAGGAGGTTTCAGGCGTGGTTGTTGATTAATTAAATGCATTAGAACCCAATTTCCTCACGCAGGAACAGAAGAATTAAAACAAAGGACAAAACAAGGACACATCAGCAGTAGAGACACGTTTCCACTGGCTGTTTCCACTGATAAGGTAACAACGTGACCACTCCGGATATCTACTGAATGCATATTAACGTGTTGCTCCGAGGGAAGAAAAAGGAGACGGGCGGCTGCGTCCGGAGAGACAGATGTGACATTTAGGTGTGACATTAATCTCGTTCAGGCTGGATTCAGACGGTAATTCGCTGAGGTTTTGAGGTAATTATGTGCTTGGTCGTCTTTTGTGGAGGTAAAAATAGATTTTTTTTTGTAGGCTCAGCAAAAATCTGAGCAGATTCACAGCGAAGTGGTAACTCGTCGGCTTTCTTTTGTTTCAGTTTGACGGCAGACAGAAAGATTTTAAATTAGGTTCTGCTGAGAAAGAGGAGAAGACAGCTCAGCTGAGTCCACTATGGTAATATTTGCATGTTAAGCATCATATTATTATTATCAGGGCTCAGGGTCTTAAATTAGCACCCGCCACCCGCCACCCGCCAAATGTGGGTGAATTGTTGGCATAAAATCGTCATGACATCCACCACTTTGACAGATATGGAGAACTCTAGTGATGGGAACAGAGAACCGGTTCCTAGTTGTCCGATTCCTCAGCATCTCTCGCCTCCGTGTCTATCGATTCCTCTTATTGATGCTTTCCGAAAGTTACACATGCACAATGATGCATTCGCACGCTGCATCATGTTTCAGTTTGTTTTGGACCGGAGACACGGCGAAGAGAAAAAAAGCGCCCAAAAAACATAACGCGCTACTACGACTAAACCTGAGGGGACGCACACTGTTTTTTTTTACCAAGTTACTAGTGTACGATTTATTATTTTAATATTAAATACAAAATTCTGCTAATTTTGAAGATTCTTTTTGTCCAAGTTACTGATTTATTATTTTAATAATAAACCTTGTTAAGGCTGTCAATCAATTAAAATAGATCATCGCAATTAATCGCAAATGAATCACACATTTTTAGCCTTTAAACACTCTCACAATTCATGATTATTTCTTATTAATGACTAGAACATCTTGAGCCACAGTGCTGAGCTGCATCTCATATTAATCTTCAGGTTCCCAGCTTTCAGACGATGTACACCACTCCTATGTGATGTCTAATGTTGATCTGCTATCTCCCCCTAAAGACCCCCTGGACCCCCTAAAGAATACTTAAACAGGTCTGTTGTGGGTGTCAGAGGGTTAAAGTGTCCCTCCTGGTGTAAAGAGCGTTTAACCCGTGTCACTGCAGCGGTCTGGGGGGGGCGATGCATGTCTGACACTAATCCAATGAGACTGGGGGGCTGCAGAACGGCCTCCACCTGCAGAGCAGCATGTAATCCCTCACAGAGATCTGAAAGGCTGAACATCACCGACACCGACAACACGAGGTTTCTATCTGACAGCCCTGATTTGCGCCCACGGCTCGCTGTCGTTGTTTTCCGGTAAAAACAACAACATCAACATTCCTCACAAGTGAGGGAGGGGCGATTATACAGCCGTGCATTCTGGGAAGGAGCCCTCCTGTCAGGCTTGTCTGGATGCCAGGACGAGGGCCAAGGTTCACCGCTGATCTGCCACCGAAGCTGCTGATGTCCAACATCTCATGTTTCCCTCCTATCTGTCTCTCTCTCTCTCTCTCTCTCGCTCTCTCTCTGCTTTCACACATGCTCGCTCTACCTGACTCTCAGCCTCCGCTGCAGATCTGATTTCACTCTCTCTACAGGGTTGTTATGGTAACCAGATTTTTGGTACCAGTGCTTCAGTCTTGTAACGGGAGCTTGAATTTGGCACTTTGGTGCAACCTGACATTCCATCACAGTGTTGCCTCCAGAGGGCGTACACACAGGGACTGGGCTCTTTATGGGAACCAGTACAATGAAAATCAATAGATGGGTCCAGTAGGTGAACTACTTCCAAAACAGTAGTCGATTAATTGCGGGAGACATCATCTGGTTGAATTAGGGCTGTCAAAGTTAACGCAATAATAACACATTAACACAGATTTGTTTTAACGCCACTAATTTCTTTAACGCATTAACACAACTTGTGATTTTAAGGTTGTACCGGATCAGTTTTAAAGTTAGAGTGAAGATACTGGTATCATATGAAACTAGAAAACCTGATGAATCCATCGGTACCAACCATGTCATACTAGCTTGACGTGAAGGATGCTAAATCGCTCCTAACGCTCCTGTACATAGATGATCTACCATCGGTTTGCTCTGACATTAACATTCAGATGTACGCCGATGATACGGTTGTTTATGCACATGGCAAAAACAAAGATCAAGCTCTATCAAAAGTGTCTAATATTATAGTATTCCGTTTTAAAGCTAGAGTGAAGATACTGGCATCATATGAAACTAGAAAACCTGATGAATCCATCGGTACCAACCATGTCATGTTAGCTTGTTGTGAAGGAGGTTAAATAACGTTCCAAACTTACGCAAAATTTTGACGAGGAAAAATTGTCATGGCCATTTTCAAAGGGGTCCCTTAACCTCTGAACTCCTAGTTTCATATGATATGAGTATCTTCACTCTAGCTTTAAAACTGAGCTGATACATCCTAAAAATTGCAAGTTGCATTAATGCGTGAAAGATTTAAAGAGTTGCTAAGGTAACACAATTAACTATGAACAATTATGGGATTAATCCTGATTAAGTATCTGAATCGATTGACAGCCCTGGTATGACTAGATCTTGTTGAGTAATTCCAGGACAGACCTGGTGAAAATGTCTAACTCTTCATGTTGGTTTTGTTCAAATAAAACAGGCAGCTGTTGTAGTTTTTTCCATACAGGACGTCACACAGGTTTGCTGGTTTTCTGACATCTCTCCACCTCTTCATGTATAACCGCGTTATCTCGGTCCACCCATCTGTTTCTGCACTTTAATCCCCGTCCCACCTCCCTCTCCTTCCTATACATGATGTGTCACGTTGAAGTGTTGCCTGTTTATCACAATCTGTGGGTGAAGAGCGTGAGTAACTCTAAAAAAACCTGATGAATCCATCGGTACCAACTATGTCATACTAGCTTGTCGCGAAGGAGGTTAAGTAACGCTCCAAACTTACACAAAATTTTGTCGAGGAAAAACTGTCATGTCCATTTTCAAAGTGGTCCCACACTGACACACCGACAGCTGTTGTTGCCTTTTGGGCTGCAGTTTGCCATGTTATGATTTATGCTAAATGCAGTACCTGTGAGGGTTTCTGGACAATATCTGTCATTGTTTTGTGTTGTTAATTGATTTACAATAATAAATATATACATACATTTGCATAAAGCTGCATATTTGTCCACTTTTTGAACAGATAAAAAATGTGCGATTCATTTTTTATTAATTAAAGACTGACATGAACACGACAATAAAGTTAGTGGGCTTTCCACGACCTTGAGTTACCTGATCACCTCTCTATCGCTCCGTCTTATCTACCTCATGACATCATATGTTCAGAAACAAGCGGCGTTTCAAGTCGTCACTTCCTGTGAGCTGAGACGATTTCACACCGAACCACACATCAGATGAATTTTGGCAGTGGAAGTTGTTTTTTTTTCTGTGTGTGTGTGTGTGTGTGTGTGTGTGTGTGTGTGTGTGTGTGTGTGTGTGTGTGATATAAGCTGATAAAAAATGTTTACATGTAATTTGCATGTAAAGTGCAGCTCTTGACAGCAGCAGCAGCCCATATGGAGCAGCCATATTGGAAGTTGCATATGTTGTGATGCAGAGAAACACGCGTGCTGGAGGAGCCGGAGAGTGAGTCAGCCTCTTCGGCCTCTTTTCTTCGTCTCTGAGTTTAATGAGCAGAAGAGGAATGGAAACAAAGCGTTGAGTCGGCAAGCAGGTGAGAGGAAGAGGTTTTTGTTCTGGCTTCAAACTGCTCGTCTTTAACGTGAAGCCAAAACCATCTGACAGACCCAAAATAACCAGGGAGGCCGGGCAGACTGGACCGGCATCAGAACAAAAAGCAAGGCACTTTGGGGGATTATTGCAGCCCAAAATAATAAGTAATAGGGATGGAAAAAGTTTTGTACTGCTTCATTTGAGTCTATGTGGAGGTAGAGGGAAGTTACCGCTTTTATTGTGGTAGTCTGAGTAACGTGACGTCATATCAGTTCCGTATCCGTCAACCAAAACAAATCGCAGAAAGTAAAAAACGTTGTAGGGTCGTCATGGATCCGACCTGCACCCTCACATGTTAAATCCAGCGTGGTAAACACTACACATCCAGTAAAGGATGGAAACACTTTGGGTTTCACACGTTGACAGGAAAAGCAGAGCTAAACAGAGCAGAGCTAAAGCTGCATGCTAACTCTGTCATGGACAGGAAACGTTGTCGTATCGCGGTCAACGTTGCGGTCAAGCCGCCGGCCGTCGCTCTCGTCTCCGTAGTCAAATGGGCCGACGCTACGACTGTAGAGCACCCAGATACTGACATTTATGTTCTCTGCATTCAAACGGCCCCGATGGAGCTGAACATGGATGGATAAAGAGAACGGAGCTGACCAGAGAGCTAGAGGTTTTCAAAATAAAGGGGTAACAAAGGGAACTGTATATACAAAATATACATCTATGCAAATAAGATTGATGGATTATCATAATCCCACTAATCTGTGAGAGAAATGTCTTTATTCTTTATTTCTGGGTTGCTGGATAATAAATAATTCCTGACAATGACTGATATATTTGACTTCAGGACATCTCTGACTACATACATGCTGAAAATCAAACATTTTTACTGGATTCATTTAGAGGTTTTCCAAAGTAAAAGTCCCTAGAAGTGTATGATTCAACTTGTTCCCCATGGTCTAGTGGTAAAAAAGTTAACAAATATCACAATAAATTGTAATATTGAATCGCAATACTTGAAAATTGAAATTCATAAAATATGTCACTTAGTCGAGACAGACTGAGAATTGTATTAAAGGTTCCTTAAAATAACAGGAAAACTCCTCTGTGTTGGAAATAATCTGCTCAAAATTCGTCCAAATTGCTCGTTTTACACAAACTTCCTGCAGATATTGTGTTCACTATTTGTTCTGTACTGTTATTGTTATGAATATAACAATGTTGGTAAAGATCTGCTTCACTCACCAGCCAACAAAACAACATAAGTGATCCTGACTGTGTCATTGCATAAACCACGGAGCTCCGGTGACATACAGGAGGAGACTATTCATTCCTCCACATCTCTATTAGGTTACTACCCAGCAGCCTTCATTAATGGACTGGAACATTGCGCAACAGAGTGAGTCTCCTGGTTCCCGAGACTCTGCAACAATCAGCTGTTTGCAGCAGGCTGAGGAGGCTCCCAGCTGCTCATCTCCATCTCCAGCTTTACAGCGTGGACACACAGGGAACGTCAGGAGCGCGTGGCGGCTGCTTGGCGTGTTGTTCTTTATTTCAGCGTCCGTGTTAACAGGTTAGAGCAGCCACACTGCCTGCGTGAGACGCGCATCTCAGCTGCGTCTCTTTTATAGAATAGAGGTCTCGCCTATTTTTGATGCGAGCCGCGCACGTCTCAGCTGCGTCTCACAGCAGCAACAGACAGTGAAGGTGATCTATTGACAGTATATTAACATCATATCAGCAAGACTTTACTACAGTTTCGAGGTCTATCTGTAGAAAATGTTACGGAGATGAAAAAAAGTAAAGACTTATTTTTAAATCAACACATCAAGTGATTTTTTTCTGTGGACAGAATTCCTTCATTTGTTAACACAAATTCTGAAATAAGAGCAGTCAGTGATGATTAACTTCAAGTGACTTGGAGAGCTCCATGAATTGATAAAGTTTGGGGTTTAAATCACCACTTCCTGCTTTCATTTCGAAATAAAAGCCGTCAAGCGTTTTTTTTTTTCTGTGGACAGAATTCCTTCATTTGTTAACACGAGGCTTTTATTCTAAAATATGTGCTGCACAGTGTTGTAGAACATGCAGTGACTTGGAGAGCTCCATGAATGAATATAGTACAGAGTTTTAATGGTGGATTATTACTGTTATTTACAAATTACAGCACGTTTCTTAACCTTTCTCTGCCTGAAATAAATATAAATCACATTTATCATGAAGTTAAATGGCCATTAAAGGGACTATTTGTAACTTTCAGAAATGCTTGTTAACAGCAACACCTGTGGCCATTAAGTCAACAAAACTCAGCGTCCTGTTGCTCGCGCTTGTGCTCGCTCTACATAGACATGAAGGAGCATCGCTCAAAACAGTGAGGCAACACACGTCAGCTAAAAGCACAATATCACTCTATATTTCAGCTGCTAGTGAATGTACAGTGGACGTTTGTGCAGAAATAAATGCTGCAGCTCCTCCAGACCAACAGAGGTTTCCCGTGTCTTGTGAAGTGACGGGGCTCCGCAGAGAGAAACGTAATCGTCTCCGACCGGGTGCCGGTGTCTCCCTGCGGGCGCAGTCGGGAGGCGATAACGTTTCTCTTCCTGCTTCAGCCTCCGGGGCTGAAAAGCCAACACTAGGATCAGCAGTGATTCATGGAGAGACCTTGGTCTGGTCAGCTAACATTACTGCCAAGCAGCTGAAATCTAGAGTGATATTGTGCTTTTAGCTGATGTGTGTCGCCTCACTGTGTTGAGCGATGCTCCTTTATGTCTATGTAGAGCAAGCACAAGAGCGAGCCTGGCGCTGACTTCTGTTGACTTCACGGCCACAGGTGTCGCTGTTAACAAGCATTTCTGAAAGTTATATTCATTCCCTTTAAAGGGCAAACTCTGTAGAAAGAAAGAGTTGACAGCTGCAGCAGCAGAAACGCAGCTGGTGTGAACACCTGAAGCCTGAATCACGCAGCCGCCACGCAACGCGCTCCTGGCGCTCCCTGTGTGTTCCGAACTTTATTAAGTAGTAAAAAAAAGCGTGCACTCACACGAAGGCGTGGTAGAGCAGCGCCCATCCTCTCGGCCTCTCCAGCGCGTCGTACAGCAGGTTCTGGATCCTCCTCCTGCGGATGTTATTCCTCTTGGCCGGCCGGCTGTAGTTCAGGGGGGTTTTGGCCAGCAGCCCGATCCCGATGCCCTGAGAGCCCTGAGAGGAGCCCCGCTTCAGGTCCACCCGGCCGGACACCAGCAGCAGCAGCGCGCCATCCTTATCACCTCCATCACCTCCTCCATCAGGAGCTCCGGAGGTCTTCTTCTGCTCCTCAGAGCCGCTAGCGACGGTCCTGGACCGGAGCCCCATGGTGGTCAGTGCTGGTGGAGGCCCGGTGAGGCCAGCATGCCATGATCCCCACCCCCCCTCCCCCCCCACTCTCTCTCTCTCCTCAGCACAGGGTCATTTAAGGATGTGAGGAGGGAGATGCTCAGCAGGCTGACTGGAACACACACAGCGAGAGAGGGAGGGATGGAGAGGGAGAGAGAGAGAGAAAGAGAGAGAGAGCGTTACATCCTTTATTTTGGATGCACCATCGGCATCTGGTGCGCGTTTGTGCGCACGGATAGGAATTGCGCGTAAAAACAGCCAAAGAAGCCCCACGCCCTGATTCATAACAACACTATGATCAGCACAAAGTGGGATGAACTCACTACAGAGATCCAGACGCGGTTCAGTCCTCTGCGAGAGGAACGTTAGAGAGAAGCTACGCGACAAAAACACCTGATTCCTGTCAATCAATCAATCAATCAATCAATCTGCTTAAAATACAGAAGGGCTCCATGCAACACATGCAACACATGCCAACCACCCATCTCCTGCCCAAAACGCGCACAGTGGAGAGACAAAGACCTGGCATCACGCTGCATCCCCTCTCTCTCTCACACACACACACACACACACAACCAGCAGCCGCGCCGACACCTACCAGCAGCGGGTCCCGTGCATGGCTCGTGTCTCCGGGGCTTCCAGCCTCCATCCACCTGCAGAGGAAGAGGAGGAGGAAGAGGAGGCGGAGGAAGAGGCGGAGGAAGAGGAAGAGAAGGCGGCGGAGGAGGAAGAGAAAGAGGAGGAGGAGGATGGAGAGCAGAGATGCTGCGTGAAGGAGGTCGATACTGAAACTGAAACAGGAGGAGAGGCAGAGAGAGAGAGAGAGGGAGAGAGGGAGAGAGAGAGAGATAGGAGAGAGGGAAGAAGAGAGAGATAGGGAGAGAGAGAGAGAGAGTGGG
>CAKAOI010002573.1:4099-21103 GCA_916701655.1 Sebastiscus albofasciatus
GGGTACCCATAAAACCCATTTTCATTCACATATCTTGAGGTCAGAGGTTAAGGGACCCCTTTGAAAATGGCTATGACTGTTTTTCCTCACCACATTTAATTAGACATTTAGTGTAAGTTTGGAGCGTTATTTAACCTCCTTTGTGACAGACTAGTATGACATGGTTGGCACTAATGGATTACTTAGGTTTTCTAGTTTCATATGATGCCAGTAGTTTCACTCTAGCATTAAAACTGAGTCTGCTACAACCTCTGAAAGACAGAATAGCAGCCGTCGGATTTTTAAGAGGTTAATTAAATATCGATACAGCGTTTTGGAGAATCAATACAGTTTTCGCAAAACATAATATCAAAATACTAATGTGTATCGATATTTTCTTGCATCCCTACACAAGCAGCTCTTTCTGGTTACATGGACTCAGCATTACCAAAAAAAGTATAAATGGACTTGGCATACCTGTGCCTTCACATACAGGCATATTTGTTATTAAAATACATCATCTCTGCTTTGGCATTTCCATCTGCACCAGAGGATTTAAAGACCACCTTACCTTTTCCTGGTTCACTTTTAGAAGCATTTATCCCTTTATTTGATGTGTGAACTGACTAACAGGCAGGGGATTAAGTACATTTTAGAGAAACACCTCTGTGGCACAGCAGCCCATCTGCTAATCCCCAGCCATTCACTTCAGCATGTCTTTAAACTAACAAGCAGTTTAACATAATCTGCTTTAAGCCTGTCCATTCACTCCTATTCACTGGTGCATTTACATAGCAATCCTTTCTGCCTGAATGGTCCGTGGAGAGCGAGAGACACAATACAAGAATGAGAGAACATGTGTGGGGTTGTAGATGTGGGTGAGTTGTAGCTCCTCTTCACATTACAGTCCATTTGTACTCTCTGCCTCAGGGAGACATATACAGTAGAGAAGCACTATTGTTTTAATTTGACCCAGAAGGAGCCACAGTTGAGCCAAGAAAAACCTAGAATACACTTTGTGAAACAGACTACAAAAAATCAGTTCTGTCCTGCAAAAAATGTAAATAGTGAAACGTTGTTTTGGGGGGAGCTTGAAAGAGTTGGTGTTCAAGATCAATTGATGGAGGCAAGTAGGGGGTGCGTGAAAAACTGGTTGGAGGAATGTGTGAGGGGTGGAGTGGAGAAGCAAGAGCGTGATGATGAAGGATGGAGTAAAAAGGGCTGCCTACGAACACTGTTTAACCTTTGAGTTGCAAATCAACAACTTTAGCATAGAGTCCTGTGACTGAAGCCCATTGAAACCTCCAGCTACTCCTGGCACAAACACACCAACCACGACTCATCAGAACAACCCGGGGAACTGGCGAGGGAAATGAGGAAAACAAGGGATAACGCGTAGATTGAAGAGAGGCATGATGATGACGCGACGACAAAGAAGAAGTCTGTCAGGTCCAACTCTGACCTCAACACTGATTTGTTCTTGATTGACCTTTCACCTTTGGAGAAAATCCCTCCACACTACTGATAGACAATCACAGACAAGTCAGGATGAAAGTCAACCGTGAAAACAGGAGTAAAAAGATGAATCCCAAAGACATGAAGGAAGGAAGAAACAGGAAATTATAAGAGGAAAACTCCCTTGTTCCTGTCAATTTAATACTTGGGAAAAATGCTTTGTACCTGTGAGGGTTTCTGGACAATATTTGTGTTGTTAATTTATTTCCAATAATCAATATATACATACATTTACATAAGGCATGCATATTTGTCCACTCTCATGTTGATAAGAGTATTAAATACGTCACAAATCTCCCTTAAAGATACATTTTGAACAGAAAAAATGTGTGATTAATTTGCAATTAATCACGATTAATCATGAATAATCATGCGATTAATCGAGATTAAATATTTTAATCAATTGACAGCCCTAATACACATGCATACATATGCAATCACATATAAACATGCATCACCTTCATAAAGAAGGGTTATAAACACATCTCTTTGGGATGCGTTACAGAGAAAACTTACTTTGCTAATGAAACATGAGCTGTCCATTTGAAGTTACTGCACACACAGACACACTCTCACACACACACACACACACACAGGGGTAGGTGTCAAGCCATTTAAACTTAATGAAAGCCTAATGATAGACTGGGAATGGCTTTTACAGCTTGTTATTGTCATTGTGAAACCACTCACTGTATCACTTTACAACCCCCATAAAATCATTGACGGGTGATAGGTGCGGTTAGGGCGAGGTACTACAAAACTGAGAATGAGGATCAGAAATCCACCTCTGTAATCATGATATCATAAATATTTCAATTATTCTTAATTGCTTTACAGTATATCTGAAATGAAAGACTGGGTTTTCCCTTAAGCCATCTGGCAAATACAAGGGTTTCAATAGGATTTCAATGGGATTCATATCCTGTTACTTTGCTCTACAGACAGAGACGGTAACGTATAACCACATATTAAAGGCTCAAATTTACTTTGAGTGTTTGTAGTGTCATAAATGAATTATGAGGCGGCGTATATCAAATCAAACGCAGCCAGGTCAAGGGATTTGTGTCTGAGTGATGGGAAATACTTTGAGAGAAAGCGACTACACACAGGCACGTTGTTTTTGAGTCTGGAAGGAGCCAAATCAATTTGGCCCCCTGTGAAGAACAGAGGTTACGGCCGTTAAAGCAGTAACCGAATGGCCAAAAGGCAGGAATGTTAAAAATGTCCTGCTAAGGTAACAGAATAGTACGCAAAAGACAGAGGATTCGTGTGGCAGCTACTTCCTGAGTGGGAGCTGAAAGAGAGAGCAACTCTGTGGGATCTTTGTCTGCCTACTTTTCTGATTCATAAATCTGCAAAGGCTTACCAAATAACTGAGGATCACGATCTGCAGCCACCCACCAACATTTTTTGGGGGAATGGTGTTCATCTGGTTGTGTGAGATGCACAATATCTTGAACACTGATGATTGGATTCTTAACATCATTTCAGTAAATGACGCATCTCAGTACTTCATTCAGACATTAACAAAAAAAAGCACTGACTCATGAAATAAAGCATATTTAGCCTTGACGCGCCAAATTCCACTACTGCCTCACAGCAGGGAATAGCTGACTGCTGTGGTCCTGTTTGGTAGCAGAGCCGACAACGCCCAATCTGTGCCTCCATGTCCTTCCCTTAGCTGTCTCCTCGCCAGCGACACTAAAGAGAAAGCCCTGGTCTCTCTTTGTTCAGCTCTCAAGACTTATGTAGCTTCTACTTGAATCTGTTCAGAGTTGAGTTTCACTCCTGAGACAAACTGTACCTTTCCTGCTGTTGCCACTTCACATTAAAAGTGTTCAACTGGTGAACCAGCGGGATGCTTTTATTGTGAAAAAGTTACAGGAAATGCAATATGTTTGTCACCAAGTTAGCGTAGCTTTATTAGCGGTTAGTGGTGCTATTTTTTCAATGAAAACAGAGTTTAACTAAAGTTAAAACAAAAACTACTGGAAGAGCACTGGGCTTTAAAGCAAGTTTTTGCAGTGGCCAAACGGTGGAATTACAACTTCTGCATGCGTCACATGATGCCACTGGGCCCAAATAGACCTTTTCCCATAGACTTACATTGGGAAAGAGACGTCTTTAAATCAGTGGATATTTTTTTAGGTAAATAAACTTCCCAATACGAACACTTGAAAAGTCCTTATTTAAATCATAGGTCTTAAAAGTTGTAAAATGCACAAATAGCCTAATCCAGAGTTATTTCTCTTCCTCCATTCATGTGTATGAGTCCCAGACCGAGGCTGAGGCAGGGTTAAAGGAAACGCTACTGCACCTACTCTGTGGGCCCAATGGATGCAGAAGGTCGCCGGATGATCCGGGTATTTTATCATTCGACAGTTGAGTCAATATAGCTCCATGCACCACTGAGCAACTCTCATAGGAATGAACGGGAGCCTGCCTCCAATGTCCAAGTTCTCTTTATACATCCATAGTTAAAACAAATACTACTGGAAGAGCTACGTTATTCAGGATGCTGGTTTTGGTCTATGGTGTGATGGTTTAACAAAGTGATGTAGAAGCAATTATGGTATTGGCTGATACACTGAGTTTTGGGATCCGAATGTTAGTGCAGAAAGAATTGGATCACTAATATATGCATCCCTAATATTTACTAATGTCTTAGAAGGTATAACAAAAAATCATCCATCACCTCTTAACATCATTAAAAGTCTAAATAATACAGTGTAAGCAGCACAAGCATGTTATACTATTTCCTACAGTCAATTTAAAATCAATATAGAAAATGCAGGGCTGGAAACATGGATCAAACACTAGATATGGATTGCTATCAAACAAGGGGAAGCTGTAAAACGAGGACGCTTAAGATTTCTGAACTCAACAGCATCAAAAAGTTCAACGGGAGTTCAATCAGCTGCAGAGGAGGAGGAGGCACATGCCTGTCATGAGGCGAAATAATTGCAAGAGTCCAGAGTTGTTTTTGTTGAGCCGTCGCTGCGACAGTTCAGAGCAACAGCCTTGTTTAAAGGTGGTCAACTAGCAGCTACACATTAGCTATCACATGGAGAAATAATGTTAAGATTTGTATCAGATCATCTTTAATCACTTAACTTGTTTATTTCTCTTTCCGTGATGCCATAAGACACTGATTTGCAAGCATGGGGTTCTGGTCGTTCTAATTAACCATTCAAAACTAACTCGGTTTTGCCCTGAATAGGTGGGGAGGACCACCTAAAGTGTGAGCTGACGCTAATAAAAGAGCTACACGTGTTCCCATGGCCAATGACAACTGTTCCTACAGCCAAGAATAGCGAAGCCCAATAAAACCTTTCAGTCTCTATTCCTGCTCCTATTCACTGTTGCTTTCTCCCGCTCTCTTTCTCTGTCTCACACACACACTCACACCTGCCAAACACAATGCCTCTTTCAGTTGATCTATAATTCCTACGCATGCCTGCTAAGTGTTGTGTGTTTTGGAGATTTTGTAATACCATTTGAAATTTTTTTAATAACAAAAACACCCCCAGTTCTGAATGAAAGAAAAATGTGTTAAACTAAACTGACTGTGCAGAGTTTGACAGGACCACCACCAAATTATCTGTAAACACACGCAGACTGATTATCAGAAGGATAACTTATTGGATTGAATGCAATAATTAAATTACCAGTGGATAGATAGAAGAGGACAGAGGATTAGAGAAGAAAGACAAAAGAGCGAGAGACTGAAAAGAAGAGAAGAGGCCCTGTTATGGTGGCTGTTTAGGGCCAAACAGAGCAAGGTGACACCGGGGGCAGGGGGCTGACCTACAAACCGCCGGTAACCCCCACACCTGCATGAACACATGGACACACACGGATACAAAGACACGTACACCAACCCAGACGCACAAACTCAGACACCAACTTATTCACACATCGTTGCCCTCGACACCAGCTCCTGTGGACCTGCCAAAAGGCCACCATTTGACCAACCGATAATACCATCTGTTAGGCAAAACACTAGTGCTTTTGTAATTCTTCTTTCTCATAGACTTTACCAAACAATCAGAAACATACTGCCAGGGATTGAAAACAGTGTTTTACTGAAGACTTCAAAGGAGAGCTATGTGAGAGAGGTTGGAGGTGAGGGCCAGAAAGGAGGGAGAGAAGAAGTTATTTCATTAAAACAGACACTGTGGAGCGAAGAAGGGAAGACAAAAGAAGATAAGGCAATAGAGAGAAAAAGAGAGCAATGTGTTTAAAGTTAGTTACTGATGTTAGTATAAGGAATCTAATACTGGATAAAGAAAAACTAAATTCAGTCACGGACCTTCAATTCTAAACCAGCATTCAATTGTTTTTGCGGTTTTCTTTTATTAAGTTTGATTAATTCAGCGGATTCTTTATTGAATTTAGTGGATTGAAATGAGCATGACCCGTTCAAATTTATTAGATTTAAATATAATTTCTGCTGGCACTGATCTCTCAGCATGCAGCAGGGCTCTGACCACTGATGGGAGAATGAATGCTTATTGGTAACCAGTAACAGCAGCAACGCATTACTTGGTAACATGTTACGGTAATGTGATTACATTTTCAATAATTCCATTTAAGTTACTTAAGTAACATAACCATTATTTTGATATTTAAGGGTCTTCTTGTTCGCTGTCTCACCAGGAGTTAGGATGCTGATATACGCCACCGAAAGAGGAGAAATTCTCCTGTATTTCTCTCGATTTACGGCAAATTTTCACACCTTTTTGTCCTTTTCGTTACCTCAACCTCTTCCTGGCACTGTACAGCATGTATAAGCCCTACTGTTTCCACACGACGACAATAGCTCTATTGTTACATCCAATGTCGTTTCCCGACAGAAAAAAGCTACCTGCAACGTCGCGGTTTGAGCTGCGTTCGCCGCACATCACAGCGTGCAGCACCCAAAGTTTGGCAGCAAAAAGCCGTCGTGAGGTGGTGCAAGGCATTGGAAATAATCGGTTGCTGAGCGCAGTGGTGTCGTTAATGCGTTTAAAAAGGGACTTCAGTGAGGGAGAGACGGACAGAGAAATGGAGAAAGCCAACTGACAAAAATACTCAAGCAGGGGCAAAAAATGAATGAATGATAACTGATGAATATTAGTTTATGCCTGAGAGTCACACAAGTTCACACCAGAGGGGCATATTATGCAGTTTTCTTTCCTTAGATTTAAAAGTAAAATTAAAAGCAGGCTTATTTAACAGAAAAATTCTGTTGCAGTCTACTTACTATTTTGTTATTTTAATTCTTTAAAAGTCACTAGAATGCAGGAAAAAAAGTCTCTGAAACTGACATTTTCTCCCCAGACTCCCACTTTGGTTTTGAAATCCTCCCTATATTTGAAGTTTCAACATTGGCAATTCTGATTACCAGTAACTCCAAAGTTGTCTTATTCACATGTCGTATGTTCTTAGCTGGCTTGCTAACATTAGCAACAGGTGGTCCTACACTAAGGAGTCACACAGCTGGGACTTCTAGAGAGCTGTGTGCAGTCACCGAGGCTAAGCTAGCTGCTGCTGGATGGTCAGTAAATCCCTCCTTTCCAATGTAAATTATAATGAGTAATGGATTACAGTTTTCTTGTAACAACACTGTTGGTAACAGAAAATACGGTGTCCCACTGTAGAGTTAGGTGCATCTTTGCTGACCTCTTGCAGAATGTACAGCTTAAGTTTCTGACGTTAACAAAGCCGGACAGGAAGGAGGGACAACGGGACACAGGGAGGGAGGACGGAGCCGGGCAGGAATTGAGTCGGATGGGGGAGGTGATGGGAGCAAAGCGGGGTGTCGGACGGGTGGCGGGGGGGCATGAGGGTCTGCTAGGGGTGAGTGGCGCAGTGGGATAAGAGCGTGGGGAGTTCATGCCCCCGCCAGGCCCTTTTCGCACTGCATAAACAAAGAGATTACAGTGAGAAGGGGCTCCGCGCCGCTAACAAGCAGGGGCGCCACACACACACACACACACACACACACACACACATTTAAACACGGACACACACGCACACACAGTCACATGCATATAGGAATCACACACACACAAGCGTATAAAAGACATAAATGCACACACAAACAAGGCAAAACTCATGAAAACAAACGTGCACACACAAATACATGAACACTGATGCACACAACTAACGAGAAGCATCACAACATAGTGGCGCCACCTGTCTCCTCTTCACCAATTAATGAGCTCCCCGCTCCCGGGATGCTACAACAAGTTGGCAATTAGCAGGGAAAAGAAAGGAGGAGGCATGAAATGAGGGAGAAAAACAGGCGACAGGAGGGAGGGGGAAAGGGGTTAGGAGGAGAGAGAGATGAATAAGAGAGAGGAGAGAGAAAGGGATAAAGATAGAGAAATAAAGAGACTAATGATTTAAAACCTAAAATTTGAACAGACCGCGAGAGAAAGCCTGATAGATCCGCATTTATCCAAAAGAAGTTTACGCCAGAAAGTTTAAATATCTGTACAATTTGTCCACTGCCATCTCTTCGTAGTCATTACTTAATTTCAAATGGTTGTTTGTTGACAAGAAGATGGCAAAAAAGTGAGAGCAATTATCAAATAGCACAACTTGTCTATGCATAAAGGTTGAGGTGAGTATCCATACTTTCTACTACACAGTTAGATATTTTGTAATAGCTTTTGCGTACAGGCCAGACATTTGCGTTTTTAGATATTGTGCTAATTTCATAAAATTTGGGGACAAAAATCTGATTTATAAGCTTATAAATGCTCACACCCTAAACCACTTTTTTAATTATTTTTTAATTTGATCATTAAATGGGATTTGTCAAAGATTGTTAAACCAATCAAATTGTAGATACCCTCTCTAGGAGATGTGAAGAGTGTGGAGGAAATATGAAATATGGCAGGATGGTCGGGAATAAATGAGAATCATGGTAGAAAAAAAGTTTGAAAATAAAGGAAAAAAGACTGGAGCTGTGATGCAAGGTCGGCATATCATCACATTATAGTGCATTATTTTGTTTTTCATTTTGCCGGCCTGTATGTTTCTATCTCCTGTTTGTGTTTATATTTCCATCTATCACGATCTCTCTGACTCCGTCTCTTTCCTTCTGTCATCCAGTCAATCTTGGCTTCCTGTTTCTCTCTCTTAAATACATGCACGCACGGACACACATTCTTTTGTTTGCCACCTGATAACAGGCAGTCATTCATACTGCCTCTCGACCCCCATGACCCCTGAACCCTGAGACCTAAATACGGAACAAGAGCTGAGAGACTGGTCACGCATTTGCTTACGCAGACACACGCACACACAAAAGCTACGAAGGTCTACCTTTTTTAACTAGTGGTAAGTAAAACTAACTAACTAACTAACTAACTAACTACACTCTTATCACAGAAATGAAAAGGCCTTATTGCAGACCCTTCAGGAATAGAGGCATTTTCAATAACTGAACGGATGGATGGATGATAAAATAAAACCAGGACATACGTAAATATGGATCTGACATTCAAACGGCTTCACATTGTACACTACTACGCTTTTACAGTAATTCAATTAGTCCGACAAGTTTAGTTTCAATAAACTAGCAGGTTTGGATGTCTGAAGTTTAGAACTGCAACGATTAATCGATTAGTTGTCAACTATTAAATTAATCACCAACTATTTTGATAATTGATTTGGTGTGAATTGGTTTGAGTCATTTTTTAAGAGAAAAAAGTCAAAATTCTCTGATTCCAGCTTCTTAAATGTGAATATTTTCTGGTTTCTTTACTCCTCTATGACAGTAACCTGAATATCTTTGAGTTGTGGACAAAACAAGACATTTGAGGACGTCATCTTTGGCTTTGGGAGACACTGATCAACATTTCCCCACCATTTTCTGACATTTCATAGACCAAACAACTAATTGATTAATCATGGAAATAATCGACAGATCAATCGAATTATAATCATTTAAAATAATTGTTAAGACGACACAATTTTGAAGCTTTAAAGCTGATATAGGTGGGTTTTCTAAATTTATATTTTACATCTGGCAATATGCAACTCCACTCAAAGAACAACTCAAAAATGATTTATAATAAATAGCATATTCTTTCTTTATTTAATTTATTTCAAAATTGTTTGGCTTTGATATTTTACCAGCACAGGTGAGAAGAAGAGTGAGTTTTTTAGTAAGTTTTTGAGTTAAGGAAGGAGAGTGTGATCACCTTTCTGTAGGCGTTCAAAAATATGCAAATGCACATTTTTAGCATGGTTATTATGTGTTGTGATAAATTATTCTCTTTTTGCATGTCAGGTATGTTTTTTTTTTTGATATACATAAAAAAGTAACATTCTAATGTGAATGGTTAATATTTACAATCCTGGAGTAAGTTACTAGTTAGCTTGAAAAGTGACTTCCACTGACAATTAGGAATAAACAGTTAGGGCTGCAACTAACGATTATTTTTATTGTTGATTAATCTGTTGATTATTTTCTTGATTAATCGATCAGTTGTTAGGTCTATAAAATGTCAGAAAAATTGTGAAAAATGTTGATCAGTGTTTCCCAAAGCCCAAGATGACATCCTCTTATTTTGTCCACAACTTAAAGATATTCAGTTTGCTGTCATAGAGGAGTAAAGAAACCAGAAAATATTCACATTTAAGAAGCTGGAATCAGAGAATTTTGACTTTTTATCTTAAAAATTACTCAAACCAATTAGTCAATTATAAAATAGTTGGTGATTAATTGAATAGTTGACAACTAATTGATTAATCGTTGCAGCTCTATACACAATACACACACATACATGCACTAAGGCATTATGCATTATGAGACAATAAAGAAAGGCAGAAGCAGACACACAAATCACACGCACACTCCTTCGAGTGTCCCCCCTCTGTCCGACCCCTACCATGTCCACGGACATACACACAGGGCAGGTGCGGGGTCAGCGTTAGGGTCAGTGGCCTCGGTCCAGCTCCCAAATATAGAGCATCCACTATTCGTGGATCCTTAAGTTCACCACAGGTTCTCGTATGACCACCATGGACCCTTTATGTACTGAGAGAAACAGACATACCAAACACACAAAACATGCATTCATTCATGCATACGCTCACACTCCCGCTCACACTCACGCATGCACTGCATACATACATGTCAATGAATGCATGTGGACGAAATACCAGAACACATTCACACATTCACACATACACACACTCTGCGTTATACATTCTGTTACCCTAACACGTCATTAAGATCTCTATCATCCCGCTATCTGACAACATGAATGCTCACTTCCTCTCTCGTCCCCCCATCAACCCTTTGCCCACCCAAACCAACTTTTTTTCATGTTTCTCTTCTTCTGTTTCTTTCCTGACTCCCACCACATATCCCCTCTCTCCCTCTCTCCCTCTCTCTCTCTCTCTCTCTCTTGGAAGACACTATTCACAGTGTCTATTCAGTGTGCAACAGAGAACCTCTTCTATAGCTGAAACATAAGACTGACACTCTGACCCCTCAGGATGACCTTTGCACTCCAAGCTAACGATTCTGACACGTAGAAACATGCCTGTGTACGCATGTGTGTGTGTGTGCATTTTGTTGCGCGTAGAAGATCGTCTTTACCTCCGCTGGCAGTGCGGTCGACAGTGAGTACGTTTCTGCACTGGCGCGGCAACGAAAAAAAGACAAGCTTTTGCTTTAGGTATATGAATATTATACAAATAGTAGTCATGTTGGGACAAACTCAAAATGAATTTGCAATGCTATAAAGGATAAAAAGATACATCAAATGGGAGCAAGGAATGCTTCCAAGGAGCAAATCATCTGATCTGAACATCAATCGCACGTCTGTTAAACAAATGGCAGAGCTCATGGATAATACTGTTGAAGCTTTATAGCTCTTGATTAGCACAGCATGCTTTAAAATAGCTGTTATATTGGAAATTACATTCATGTTTCAGTCTGACTTCAATTCATCAAAAATTGCACGAAAAGCTCTATATCAAAAATATCAGCAATCCCTCTAAGTCACTCTCTTTCTGTCCACATATGAAAGTAAACATACACACACACGTATGACAAGTTGTGTTAAGAAAACCCAAATTCAATTTCCCTTTGACTGGAAGCGCATGTCTGTGCAAAAACATTGCAACACACAATCCAATTTGTTAATGCATGTGTACACGGACACAAATGTATACATTAGTTTGCACCGTGACGTTTTCCAGTTCCTCCACATTCGTACATTAAATCAAATGTTCTTATTGACTCCACATGATGTCATTTAATACGGAGCGCACAGCGTTAAATTAACAGATATTCTCACATCTCTTTACTAGGTGATAAAGCAGCCATGCGTTTTTTTGGGGGGGGTGGGAGGATTTGGCAGTGTCGGATTATTCTTAAAAGGTGTCGATTGTTGATGTTTGTGTCTTTGTGTGTACACGTGTGCATTTCATCATCTCATTTCATCATCTGGGTGGTCTTACATACATTCCCGCAGCTGCAGCAGTTAAAAAACGGTGTATTCAGTCACTATTTAAATAAAATCATGTAGGTGACATAGCCAGGTTGATGATAGAAGACAATATAATATGTGACACATCATTAAGTCTATACAATTTACTGAAAATAGTCTAGTTCAACTATGAAGCAGTTTTGTGGAGTTTAATATAAACTTTCAGAAGTGGAACTTTAGCCAATATCTTACGGATAGTCTGTATGAAGCACACCGACTTGAATTAACCGTCATTTCAATCAGAATTCTATTCAACATTTTTGAATAATACAAAACAAACCTATAGACGAATCCGCCGACCGTTTTGTGTGTTGCCGTTACTGTGGTGGCGTAGTGACTTTACTCTCTGCCAACCGTGTTAACTGGTGACTTTCAGCTGAAAGCATCCGTGGTTGCTCGTAGTAACTTGTGTAAATGATTGGCGTAAATAATAAACCCGGATGAGTATGTCTTTATGATGGATTAAGGTCAAATTGAAGGCTTTTACGAGGACACCTGTTTGTGTTTTCAACAGCTGCCGTCACTACGAGCAACCACGACGCATTCGGCTGAGAGTCACCCGTTAACACAGTTAGTAGACACTTTGTACGTGTTCAGTTTGTGATGCCAACCGATTAATGATGCTTACGCCACAGTTGGTTGATGGAGTTAATTTATTCTGTGGGACCACTGCAGCTCCTAGACAGTGCCTTTAGTCCACTAACGTTAGCTACGCTAGCCAAGCAGTGTTAACTTAACTGACGTTACTTGTTTCACCATGTTAGGCAGCTGAGAATAGCTCAGGTTCTTCCCGAACTCCTAGACAACGTTGTCAAAAGTAACATTACACTGAAAGTAAAGGTAAAAGTAGAAAATTGTACACTTCTTTTTAGTACAGATTGCATTTTAACGCGTGCGGATTGTAGGGAGACAGCATCGCAGTAAAGGCGACTTGGTTACTTTCGGTATTTCCCCAGAAAGTGACTATAGCGCCATAATGTCTGTTCTCTTTACCCTTAAGTTCCACATTGATACAATATAGTAAAAGCAGTGGTTCATTCCTCATGCGTCAGGTTCAGCTTACTTGTCTAAATCTTGTTGACACTAAAGCAGTATTTACATTTTAAAGCCATACTAAAACACATTTTATACGCACATCATTTTGAATCAACAAATCACTTTATGTTGGACAGCCGTTTCATTGCTCCTCCTGAAATGCTGCTCGAGGTCATCACAGCCAGGGTATAGGTGAGGGGAACATGCGGTTAAATTTGTTAGGGTATCAACAACAGCTCAAGTCATTCAGTGTAACTCAATCTTGTGATTACTCCCTGAAGAGCACAAAAAGACCCTTGACGTGTGTGTGTGTGTGTACTGAGGATAAAGGAATGCATCTGTTCTAATTTGAGCTGCAAGACTGTTGGCATTGCACCACTAATTTACAATTAAGGCAGACCACAGTATTATCTAAACCTTTATCTTCATTACATATGAAGGTTGAGAGCAGGTTTGTGGAGCCAGTACGGCTTTATTGTAACCAACTCACAGTGAGAACACAACAGAAAGAGTGTCTTCGTAGATTTTGTGTCAACGTGCCTAATTTTTGATGGGGATTGGTGTGTGAATTTAAATTAGTGGGCTTTCAAACCATAAACACATCCCTAAACTGTCAGCTTGGTACCTTGCTCTGTCTGCTGTCTATCAATTGATTAAGTTATATCAAATGTATTTATAATCCTGCTATAATTACATGCACTTTTGAGGTCTGTGCGTACAAAGTCTGCGTGGCAGTCTGTGTGTGTGTGTGTGTGTGTTTTGAGGCTGAGGTTGTTGCTACATTATTGGTTATTCTAGAAGATCGGCCTGTGACATTTAATAACAAGCTCTTCTCATCTAAAATACCTGGACTTCTCCAGGTACGTTGGTCCAGCTCAGTATCAGGTGCACAGAACAGATGAGGCCCTGAACTAGTAAAGCACAGCTTCACATACACAAACACACACACACACACACACACACACACATACACATTCGGCTCAACCTCAGCCTTCAACAATGCCACATTTGTCTAACAGCTGATCTCCACATGATAAGAGATACAAGTATATTAGGCAGGACACCCACACACACACACACACACACACACACACACACACACAAGCATATCTTCAGATGGTTATCGTATTTACATAATCATTAGTTGTGGGTGAGACTTGAGTCACGATCTGTGTGGTGTTCCCGGTGGTATTAGAAGTAATTACTGTGTGAGAGATAGGCCTGCGTGCACACACGCATACACACAGTAGATGTGTTTGTATGGTGTGCATACAAACACACACATGCACATTGAAAGGGAGCAGTAAGTTAATGTTAAGGAAACAAATGCTAACACAAACCGACACATCAATGCCACAGTTACAGACTTGTTTTCAAAATTGTGACACAGAAAAACACACCACATGCACATGCACACGCTCACAGCCCACAAACACACACACGCACACACACAAAATCCGACCCCGCTGCCCCTCCCCATGGCTTAGAGAAATTACTGCCACCTGAAGCGGAACCCTGTCCATCATGCGGAGGCCCCCCGAAAGCCCCACAGGTGTCCTTTAACATGTCCAAAGGTCCCCTCCTCCCCCCTCGGCACTCCATGTGGCCATTCATCTGGCTGTAGCGGAGGACATCAAAACAAAACACATCCCCGGGGGGAAAACCTCACAGCTAACCGTGCACATGAATTACTCTGCAGTGGAGACACAGCTTGGGACCAAGACAATCAAGACTATAAATGTGTTCCACAGTACTGTTCCTCACAGAACACAAACTTTATTATTATTCATGTTGCACCCTTGTTGTCATCAATTGCTTCACACTATATGCCGAACAGATTGACTCCAGCTCCATAACTGTGGCCCACATGCCCTATTGTTCTGCTTCTCATCTCCCCTTGTTTTTTTTTTTAAACAAGTTGATCCGTAGCCAGGAAAAAACAACATATCACTTCATCCTGACCAGACTTGTAATGTGAAGATGAATGCAATAAGTTATAAGAGACAGGTGGAGAACACTCCAAACCACAAAAGACCAACTATGTGTTTCTCAACCATATTTCAGCTGGCTGTGGTTTTAAGAAGTGTTGCTAAATAAAACAGCATTTGTTTAAAATGGAGAGAAATGGAGCAGTCACCAATTTTCGCTAAATGGCATTCAAGTGAAAAGCACCGAAGAATTGGCCAAATCCAGTCACTCCACATTAACAGGCAGTGGGCTGAAAACATAATATTCATGGCAACAAATAAATGCTTTTCCATTGTAGCCCACAGTTCATCTTTCTCTACAGTGGAAGCACACAGAGTGATTCATTATTGCCAAAGCTGGATACAAAATAAAGAACTTTTACCTAAGAGGTGAAGGGAAAACAAAAAAGAGAGTGACCGAGAGAAAGATAGGAAAACAAAGTTACAGTCACAAAAAAAGACAGTACTGAACGTATTGAACAAAGAGACGCAGGTAATCAGACAGACAGGCAAGAGAGGCATGACGGCAGCTACCGCCACAGACAGACAGACAGACAGAGACACAGACAGCAAGCCAGTCAGACCTTTAGAATAAACACCAGAGCTCTCAGTGTCGCCCAGGAAGAAATTCTTTTCTTTGATGTCAAGCCATGTGACCTCGCAGCAGTCTGAGGAATTGAAGCACCGTCCAAACAAACGTCAGCACCGCTAACACCCTCAAGGTCGGTGTGTGTGTGTGTGTGTGTGTGTGTGTGTGTGTGTGTGTGTGTGTGTGTGTGTGTGCGCGCTTCAGGCTAAATTTTGGTGTGTGCACTCTGAGAGGATGTGGAGGGACGTGTGCCCCAAAGTTGTGGGCTTGGTATGTCAGCCAAGTATATTCACGACGATTCATTTTTCTATCTATACTAATTAAGAGAAAATTTAGGAGACGCATAACTGGTTCTTAAAGAGTAGCCAGTATTTTTCTGTGCTGACCTGCCTGCATAGAAATCAAATCCAGTTTCAGACCGAAGTTCTGCAATTGGGTATAATAGTGCTGAGTACTTGTTGACCATATGGACCTTGATGATTGAGCTGAATGCTTTATACCAGTAGGGGCTTAAGCACATCTGTCCATCATTAAATATGAAGCTACAGCCAGCTAAAGTGACTTTCTGATATTAATAGTAATACCATATTAATAGCAAAAAACGTATATTGCTAAGAAATGAAAGTCAATTATCCATTCCATTGCAACGTCAGCACCCAGCAGCAGACCTAAGCCTCCGCCAATTTGGACTTTAATCGAGTCGACTACCATAGTGACGCCAGTAAAGCGTCCGCCTACAAAGTGACGTACAAAAGTAAAACAAAATTATTTCTATTCTATTGTCATAATCTCCACCAAAATGGCCCATGTTGAACAATAAAATATTATAAATATGCATACTATTATAACTATTTACTTTCTTACTTATTTATTTGATAAACTTTTTTTGCTCGGCCGCTTCCCAGAGGAGCATAAAGTGAGCGATGGACATAAATGGAAGTTAGAAAAAACCAGCACACAGATTTTAGGAGCAATCTCTAACTTCTTCATGTGAAGAACCTCCAAAATAGATGTCCAATAGACCACAGACCATGGATGTATAAGAGGTTGTGCCCTGTGTGTTAGTAAATAGCCTACAACTACATTAAATTCTGTGTATGTCATGCTACTAGCACTACTAGCTACTGGCCGATAGCCGGTTGTTTGGGAACAGAGATGTTAATACATCCACCGCGGTACAGGCTTACAGCATACAGCCCATGGGTGTATTATAAGATAAAAAAGTGATTATTTACAGCCAATATGTCCATTAATACAGCCGCATACAGCTAGCAGGAAGCTGGCAGAACCGGATATATAAGTGTGCAGGACGGTGCAGTCCGGTGGGTCTGATACACCTTCATTATGCCGAGGAAAATAACTTTGGATTTGGCTATTAGTGAATTTCACATCTTTTAGGACATAATGATTTAAATGAGGG
>CAKAOI010002594.1:0-37552 GCA_916701655.1 Sebastiscus albofasciatus
ACACACACACACACACACACACACACACACACACACACACACACACACACACACACACACACACAGAAAATAATAACATGAATATTTCCAAGAAAACCGAATTCTCTATAGATGTTGGATTCCCCAGATGGCCACTTTAACCAGCCTGTGGTATATGATGGTAACAGTTTGGACTGGAAGGTCACATGACATGCCTCACTAGCTCTTTTCTTTGCTGTGCTTTGACTGTTTTATCCAATTCTTGCCAGGTTTTGTGGCACTGAGGTCTAGAAACTTGGCAGGCCGAATCCATAGTTTAAAGGAATAGTGCAATATTTTGGGAGAGAGCTTATTAGCTTTCTTGCAGAGAGCTGAATGACAAAATTCTCTCTCATGTCTGTAAAGTAAATGGGAAGCTAGGTTAGCTCACTTAGCTTAGCCAGTAGACTGTAAACAGAGACGGGAAACGGCTAGCCTGGCTCTGTCCAAATGTAACAAAATCCACCAAACCAATCTCTAAAGCTCACTTACTAACACGTTGTATCTTGTTTGTTTTATCCATACAAAAACTAAAGTGTAAAAATGACAAATCGCCATGTGAAATCTTATACTTACAGTTAAATTGAAGCATTATTGATATCACAGAGCCGTCCGTCAGCATCTGTTGTGAATGTTGTCGTCACAACCGCATTGCATTGTGGGATATTTATGCTGCCGTAGTGTCCAGTGTTGCATACTGTGATATTTCACTGGAAATAGTATGCAATTCATGTACTTACTACAGACTGAGATGACGGACACACTAAAAAATCTCACTGTTTTGTATGGAAATTCGGACGCAACCTATCTTTCCAGAAACAATGTATGACAGTTACTAAGAACAGTCCTGCCCAGATCCTTTCATAATAACCACAATGAGACAGTTTTCAAGGGAACGGTTGCTTCTGTAGAAATTGTTACCAGTGAAAACTGTTGACTGATAGGCCTGTGAGTCATCCTGAGTAACTGTGACATTTTCCTGTAAAGGCATGTTGTAGAATTCTTTGTTATTTTTCAGTGAGCAGTGTGCACCACAAACAAAATTTCTATTTATTCCCATTGTGTTGGGTTTAGGGCTGACCCAAATGCTTAGAAGCTGCGATCGATGTCATGATATTTGACCTCCAAATCCGTATTTGAATGCTTCGTTTTTTTGGTTTATATTTACGTATGTAATAATAACGTATAAATCCCCAAAATAGCCCATGAAATAAGGAATAATCCCGCAACATTATTCATTATTCATATTCAACATTCATTATTGTTGGTTATTCTCAGACGGATTTGACGATGTTTGACGGACGCTGTCTGTTGTGTGTAGAGGTGTGTGTGTTTACAGTAGTGCGGCAGAGGCACTGTTCCGGGCACTGAAACGGTGGAAATGGAGACAGACAGACAGACAGAAGAACATGTCAGCCTGCTGTGCCAAAAAATGGTTTTCGGGACAGCCCTAGTTGTGATGGCAGTAGAAATCTCAAAAAGGGATGTTTAAAGCCCCCTGAGGCACATTTGTGATTTGTGATATTGGGTTTTATAGATAAAATTGATTTGACTTGACTTGATATCTTCAAACCTCAGCAGATAAAAACCAAATCCATGGCTCTAGAGTGGAATTTCTTTTGTAGTTTTTATTTTATTTTTATATTTTTTTGTATTTTATTTGTAATTTGGATTGACTGACCCTTTTTTAACATAGTTTCCTCTGAACAGCTGTTGTTGAATCATCTGTAGTTCTAGTAAAAGGTTGCTGAGCTTGTATTACAAAGAGAATGAATCATCTCTTTATGTCAGAAGAGGTATTTGACTGAGGGATTTTCCATTTTTTGGGGAACAAACACCACCTAAACATACAGTATAAGCCAGGTTTGATTTTCATCTATAAACTAAATATTTTGAATACAGTAGACCAGGAATCAGCAAACTAAGTAGAAGAACTGTAAAGGAGCAGTTTTTCAGCACTGCTCATTGGCCAGCATATACTGTATGTACGTGTTTCCTGGTTATTTTTTTCAGACATTATTTGTGATTGATTGTTTCATTGGGCATTTCAAACTGAAAATGTGCTGGAAAAGTGAAACTTTGCTTTAATGACAACATCTGCATAGTATGTGCCGCAACTCTCTCACTCATGCACACATTAACTGCACAAGTCCCTCATCAGCACTCATGAACCCGCAGTCAGCAGCATGCATCAGCAAAGGAAAGCGAGGTCAAGGACAAGATCACTGTGAGGGCTTTTGATGAGCTAATGGATTGACTGATAAAACTCCTAACACCCTGGTGAGTTCAGGGTTGGATCTCTGTAAAGTATTCCTCAGCACTATCATCCTTGGTCTCTCTTGTGAAGTTCAGAAGATGGTAGTTTTGAAGATCTATGGAGCCAAGCTTACGCTGTCTGTCAGCTCTCTCTCTCTCTCTGGCATCCAGTTTTCAGATACTAAACGCTACTATTGAGGTCAATGTGAGTGAGCACAGTGCCAAAACAAGTACAACAACAAGGATGTTGTGACTATTAATCAATAAGTGCATTTAAACATTGCTTACAAAGGAGAGCTTTGAGTACATGTTTAATGTAACTCATCTGATTTTGGATCCCACACATTTATGATAGAACCTATGGTCCGTTCAGGAACACTTATACATATGTTGTTCTTAACACCTGTGTTCCTCTTTCCTGAGAAACAACATTCTTCAGATGTGTTTTTATGTTTTAAGCTTCTTGCAAAGTCTTAAAGGAGTCTGCCACCGCTCCAAATTAAGGATGTCCCGTTGTCCCGGAGACAATAAAAATAGCACCTTAGACACAAAGATACAGTGTCTGGGACAATTCTGTAGAGAGTAGAAAAAATGAAATTAAATGCGTCATGGAATATATATCATTTTGATTGTTAGGTGTTCACATATGAAAAATGTGAGGTGGCGCCCCCCGGCACGAGCTCGTTACACGCATGCAATCACACAAAATCAATCATAGAGAGAGACCCACGCGACGGCGCGAAAACCTCGCGGTCATCAAAATGCTGAGGTGGCTGAACACCACCAACAGCGCCAGCAAAGCAAAGAAGCCCTCTGAAGAAAGCCACAGCCCGCCAGAGATTTTAGCACCTATTTCAATGTAGTTGCAGCAAATGTTTGTGTGTGTGTGTGTGTTGCTTGTAAGTAGAGTAATTATGTCCATTACTGTGGTGGATGCAAAGTTTACCAACAGGTAAAGTTGCGGTCACACAAATTTGCATTCGCCTCCTGTTCACTTCCATTCTATGTGAGCAAAGGGGCGAAAAACCATTCACTTCTGGTGGTAAAGCAAATTAGCATCTTCAGATTTGTGTGGAGTTCAACTTTGGTGAACTTTCAGCGTGAATATCGCCTCGGCAGGCGTTGGGTTCGCGCATGTGTGACCGTGCCTTAACATATTGCAACCTGCAGAAGTGAAATAGCCTACCTCTGTGTGAGTTGTTGCTCTGCATCATCAGGATGTAGTGTGTTAAAATCAGATGTTTTAATTTGAAGAATTGCATTGAAAAAGGGAAACTGATTAGCATAACTTGAAATTGTATTTATTAGTTTGTAATTCCAATAAACTTTGATCCTCACCAAAAATTCAACATGTACTTCCACATTCAGCCTCACAATTCTAATTCAGATCTTGCAATTCAATTTCAGTTTACTGAGACACACATCCGGTCATTGAGTGGTCGAGTGCAGATTGACAGAAATCCGGT
Source organism: Sebastiscus albofasciatus (assembly GCA_916701655.1). NCBI lineage: Eukaryota > Metazoa > Chordata > Actinopteri > Perciformes > Sebastidae > Sebastiscus > Sebastiscus albofasciatus. The sequence continues at coordinate 3,741 of CAKAOI010002594.1, forward strand.
CCGTGTACGTTTTGATAGTTGGTTTATTGGATTAAATCCAAAGTGGCAGAAATGAGTAAACTACTCGTATTTTTTTATTTTGTCCTGCTGGGGGTCAAGGCGGGCTAGAGGCCAGCGGCAGCGCTGGGTCTAATCTGTGTAACGACGGGTTTGCTGAGCCTAAAGCGAACTGATATATGCAAACTCCCTGTCCAGCTCTGGGGTCTAACCTTTAAACTTTCAAAGTTTGCTCAGCAAACTTATTGTTGCTGCCATCACACAGGTTAGACCAGCCTGATCTCACAGAAATATGTGAAATGAGCACGACCTCTTGACAGAGCATTACGTGGTGGCGGCACAGAAACAATGCCGATGGAAAGTCAATTAGGATCTTTTGTCATAGTGGACACATGACTTCCCAGGTTCAACAGAAATATGTTTTAATCAAAGTCTGCGTAGGGAGGAGGTTGGATGGATGGATGGATGGATGGGTCAAGCACTGGACTTTCACCCAAGAGACCGATGTTTGTGTCCCTTGTGAAACCAAATGTCAGCGTTGACTTATTTTAAATTCCGTATGCACTCTAAGTTAAGTTACGCAATAAACGTACATAACCCAATCCATGATCTTTTCATTACTAAACTTTCATTTTTTTTTTTTTTTTTTTTTTTACTGAATGGCAAATTAAAGTACACTAATCAGCTTATTTAATCGATTATTGCATCCCTACCCCAAACTGAACTTTTTGGTAGATGGGAATTAACACATAAACTTCAAATTTGCCCAAAGAAAGACTTTACAAGGAATAGTATAACTCCCTTTTGGCTAGAAATGTGAGTGTGTGTGTGTGTGTATGTGTGTGTGCTTGTCCGTGAGTGAGTGTGAGGCCTTGAGTCTGTTCATTTTAAAGGCTAGTTGTTTGAACCCCCATTATATATCCGACTCCCCATTCCTCCCACGTATCTCATTAATAAATCAAATGAACAGAGCAAAGGAATCAAGGATGACACGTCAAGGCAAAATATCACAGCAGAGTAGGGACAACGGGTACAGAGAAAAAAAATAAAAGCCCATGCCTGCCAGGGTGGATGTGCAGATAGTGTTGAAAGTTAGACACATATATGATACTGAAAAACATTGAAATGTGAAGTATGAAATTAGGAGGAAGGGATAAGATGATGTTTAGAAAAGAGGTTGAATGCAAACAGAAGGAAGGAGAGGAGAGGTTACTATGCTCAGAGGTAAAGCATATCCACTTAGCCCTTCCCCCACAACTTCTAGAGAGCAGAGAGGAATAATGAGATTGTATAGACGTACTCCAGACCTCAGGTAATTGTTTAATGCATTCTCTGTACCCATTCAGTCATCCAGTGGCTCCATACCAGCAGAGTAGCTTCCCCATTCACCATATCACTTAATGAATTCATTTTTATGTTGATACCACTTGATTTGTAAAAGAAATATAAAAAAAAGAAATAATTCTGTGGGTTTTTTTTTTTTCTTATGTGAAGTCAAGGTCAACTTTTATTTTGCAGTAATGAAAGCATATCAAGAGTGATATTACACCATTTAATCAAGTGACCTTGATGTTAACTGAAATGTCAAGAGCCTTGCATAAACACTGCCCAGCATACTTGGCGTTAACACACTGCTCAGGTAATGAGAGAGGCCATAGAAATAGAATGAGAGCAGAACAGACATTCCCATTCAACTCAACATAGCAGGATGGTCAGAGCGGCGGCCATTTTTATGTGTACTGTTGGCATTGCAACCGCTGTAGCAGGCCAACTTCTGTATAAACCGACTTGCACCAAGTCCGGGACTAACTCCGATTCACTCATGCCGGAATGATGCGTAACACAACAGCGTCGACATCTAGTGTGTGTGTATGTGTGGATTCGGCTCTGTGACTACCTCCACTGCTGACTTAGTGGCGAAACAACGTGTAACACTTTACTTCCCCAGTGATGTGTGTTGTCACCAAAACAACAGTCGTCATTTTACCACAGCAAACAGTTCAACGTCCGTTCTATTGTGATTCTAATTCTATGGCAGACGCACAAAGAATGTGATATTACTCAATATACTGTACGCAAAACGCCTACAGACTTTCACCACCTAATACATCTGTGCATGAGATGCATTTAGCTGAATAGAAACCTTGTCTACTTCTTGTTTCTGTTCCTGCGGTGCTCTATGTGAGTTTGCACAGTGGGATTACAGGTGTGGTTTCATCTCAACGGGGCCTGGAGTCCTACAAACAAAGGACTGATGTGAAGATGAAAGTCTGTTTTTAGTTTTGAAGCTGCCCTTTTCATAAGGTTTACGCCAAATGACAGCATCTGTCTCTGTGTCTTAGAGATCAACATTTAGGAGGAACAACACGGTTCTGTGCGAAAGAGGAGCCGGGGCAGAGTGGATGGACAATAGCTCAGTCAGAGAGAGAGTGATGGAGAGGGGGAGATAAAGGGAGTCTGGGTTTTGTTGTAGTGAAGGGCTCTCTGAAAGGGCACAATAAATCAACCCGCAGAGGAAGATCAGAGACTGGCCAAACCCATAACCCCACCTAACTCACACACAGATACACACCTGAGATGTTCTTTGTACTCTATCCCGGTATCCTCATGAATTTTGCAACAAAATCAAGTCTGTACTGCTATAAGACTTTCTTTGTAGGCGTGTCAATGACAAACACTTATATATACATAATAAAACTTTATTTATATAGTGCTTTTTAAAAGGTTACAAAGTACAGCAACACTAAAGGTGACCAATAAAATGGTCACCTGTATCCAGCCGCAAATTTTAATGCATCTATTATCTTGGCCCACAAGCTGACCAGAGCTACTGTCTTTTTCATAGAATTGCACAGCCTCTACTTTGGAACTACACTACTACACCAACCGCTAAACTTCTGTTTCCTGATAAGAGGAATGTCACATGATCGCAGTAAACTGCCTGTAGCCTCAAAAGTCATTTCCATTTAAAAAAATAAATAAATAACCAAAACACATAGCTGGTATTGCCAATAAACAGCTGCTCCTGAGTGCTGTATTATTGTTGTTGACGACATCATCATATGGTACTGCAGTAGTTCAGAGTTTTGAAAAGCACGTCTGGGACAAGTGCTGTAAATCCCTGTACAATCTTAGACATTCTGGTCAGGAAATTGAAAAAGTGTCTCTCTCCCCTCCTCCCTCAGCAGCAACTTGTCTTGAAGTACTGGACAGATCCAATGCACTTCTAGTTCAAAGTGCTCCACTATACCTGATTAGAAAAGGTCAGATTAGGACTGCCTTTACTGGCAGCCCCGAGGTATGGATTTTTGTGAAAAAGAGTGCTCAGGCAATATTACTAATAAAAAAAAAAAAAAAAACTGTTTCCCCACTTAAAGCGATTTAGCTTTTGGTGTGGATCCAAATCCAGGAATTTTTGAAAAATGTCATTATCATTGTGAAATAGGACATGTTTGAACCAGTAGGCAACCTCCAGGTCTGAAAAATGAAGCCAATGCGGAAGTGCCTTGAACTTGCATTCTTTCTAACAGCCAGCAGGGGGCGACTCCTCTGATTGCAAAAAGAAGTCTGCTTGTATAGAAGTCTATGAGAAAATGAGCCTACTTCTCACTTGATTTATTACCTCAGTAAACATTGTAAACATGAGTTTGTGGTCTCAATCGCTAGTTTCAAATCTTCTTCAATACAGCATGATGTTCATTTAATAAATTATGGTCCCATTTAGAGTAAAATAGATCATAAAGCATGGTATGCTTTAGGGCGTGGCTACCTTGTGATTGACAAGTCACAACTGCGGCGTTGTCCGGTCTGGGAGTTGTCCGTGTTTTTGTCTTTCAACTTTAACCCTTTCACAGTGTGTTTTCAGTTCATGAAAGTTAATTGTAACATTTTGGTTGCCTAAAAATGTCTTATTCAGCATTTGGTTATACTTAGTTTCCACCCTCTTGTGTCACTTTTGGTTGCAAAAAACCAAGATGGCGACGGCCAAAATGCCGAACTCATGGCTTCAAAATGGCCACAAACCAATGGGTGGCGTCACAGTGATGACGTCCACTTATTATATACAGTCTATGGTTTGAACAAATCTATACTATCTATACTATACTTACTTAAATGAAAACAACCTGGCACACGTGAAGCATGAATGTTCTCTGTTATTAAAATAACTAATTTAGTGCTCTGTGCAGCCCTGGCAGAAGTGAGGTCTCTGGATGATTTCTGGCTTTGTTGCTTTCCTATTCTACTGTATTGTGTTGCTGATACTTTTTTTTTTTGCATTTTTTTTTTTTTTTTTATGTAATTCAAAGTCTTCATCACTCTTGAATAGTTTGACTTAAGACATTATGGTTGTAGCTCATGAAAGTGGGTCCATTATGAAATGTAAGCTGCAATTGATTGCTTGGGTGAGGCAGTGCAATACAAACATCATCAGATCCATTATGTTACAGCCAAATTGACAGAATCCCAACCACACCATAGACTTACTGTCTCGCACTCTTCCAAGTGTTAGATTGGAAGTGTTGGATCTGCCTAGTCTGTCTAGATGTTTTTACTTGGTGTCTGAACCTGTCCCTTGGAGCTAAAAGTGCTCTTTTTATCAGACCGTTGTTTAAGTTTCAACTTCTCTAACTTTATGTAGCGCCTGCTAATACACCCTACTATGTTTTTTTGTTTTTTTTATAGAGAAGCTGGTAGCATACCAGCGGGAGTTCCATGCCTTGAAAGAGCGCCTTCGTGTGGCCGAGCACAGGACGCTGCAGCGCTCGTCTGAGCTCAACAACATTCTCGAGCAGTTCAGACGCGCCATCGCCGAGACTAACGGCAGCAAAGATGCTCTCACAAACTTCTCAGGTAACTGAAAAACACATACAAAGACTCCAACTGGGCTTTTACACTGTTGGGGAAACATTCCAGTTTTTCAGTCATTTGTGCGCAACAGATGTCGTAACATAGCATCGCTAGCCCTCTTGTACTGGCCCTTCGTCACCTGTTGCATAGGTTAAAACAAGCAGTTTTCCTAGAGGTAACAAATGTTATTTTTTTGTTTTTACCTGCTTTTAGATATCTAGACATTTGTAACACAGTGTTATGAAGAAGACTAGATCTTATTAGAGCAAAGAAAATGCTCAGGGGAAGTACCTTTTCTAAGAGCCAGCTCATTTCTAATGAAAATGAAATGATCACAAGACCATTTCAATGCTTGGCACGGCACATAATTCAAATAAAAAAATGATAAAGTCTAGTTTGCAATTTTGTTTTTAAGCTTATGTCGCACATTGTCTGCCAATTTTAAAATGAAAAGTCCATTTCATATTCAGATTCATCATCATAATGGCAGCGTTATGCTTCTGAAACTGGAAATTATCTGTCAATTTAGTTTTATTTGAGTTTCTATTATGGCAGTTATTATGCTTTTTCAAACATTTTTTAGATTTAGATTTTCCTCATACATCATGCATACACAAATAGAAAATAAAAGCTCAATTAGATTATATGATTTCGTCTTCTTATTGGCTGCAGTGGAATAGTAGAAAACATCAAGAGCCCTCCTTAAGGGGAAATACTGTATGAACTTGTACACCATGCAGTATGGCATAAGTCACAAGCATAGACGGGGTCCTGCCTCCAGCGAGTATTTATATACCCCTAAACAAGTCCGATTTTCTGCTGTGTATACTTTATTGTTTTACTAGTTATAGCATCGCTGCCCTACCAGAGCACATTAACAGGTGGTGCTTTAATAGTCAGCATAATTTCACTCCTGTCATCATTTAATGAAAGTGAGAAGAGGACTCCACTAAACTTGTTTCTCCGTGTTGCCTGCTTTCAGACGAGACACAGAAACTACTGAAGGAGCTCGCGAATAGGAAACCTCTCCAGGTGCCAAATATCTACCACCACCTGCCTCACCTACTCAACAATGAGGGCAGCCTGCACCCCGCCGTGCAGGTTGGTCTCGGCCGCACAGGAGGTGAGAAGCGTATACGCACACAGCAAATTCAGTACCACAGTAACTTCCCTGATTAATGAGGCCTTTTCTCCAGAATATGCATGCTACACAAACACAGTAAAGCCTCCAGAGATCCTCATTACACCAGGGAGAGACTCAAGTCTCAACAAGTTTTCAGTTGGTGACTTGTTCACAACACGTATCCACTGTGAACTGAGCTTTTTTTCTATAGGATCATTTTGAAGAAGATTTTCAGAAGATAATTATAGTGAATGTACAGTGTAATTCCCTGTTTACTTCACAAGTCATATATCCTACCTCTTAGCTTGTTCAAACAAGGATGTCCTTTTTTTGCTTTCACATCTCTGTCCTACTTTGTATTTATGACATGTACTTGCGTTTTGTGTTCAAATGCTTCTCTGTTCTCTCTTTTATTGAACCTGAGAGGTGCACTGTGACGTTTTGAAAAAATGCTTTACAAAGAAAGTGTGGGAAACACTCCATCTCTAGGTAGTTTTCTTCAGTGAACATGTTGCTGCTGTCTGTCATTAGCCTCTTTCATGTGGATCATGTCTCTCTTTTTATTCACTCTTTTCTATTAACTCCTATTTTCAGCAACCCCATTTTTCTATTTTTAAATGTTTCTTCCTTTCACCCCTCAAACGGCAGCATTCAGCATGTGACCACCTCTGCTATATCAGGTTCTCTCTAAGAGGATTACTTATCTGGAGTTTGCGATAGGTGGAGTGAATTCGGGGTGCGAGTTTAGGGGCCGAACAGCTCAAGTAGTGTTTCCACATTCCTAATGACAATGACCTCGGGGAAGAACAGAGGCCCCACAGACAAATTAGAGGAAAGGAAGGAGGGACAAGTCGGCTCCCTGGCCCGTAGCCTGTTTGATCAATGAGTGCAAGATATTCCCACAGGAAACAAGGAAAAATGCAAGGCCTATCATTGCCATCTCTTAGCCACTGCCAGTCTGTCTGGTTTTATGACAGGTGGGCAGGTATTTGTTGCCTTTTAAAAGACTCTTTTTGGCTCTGTCTAGAGAATGTCTAGCCACTGATAATGCAGAGTTTGTTGCTGCCTACTGCTTTGTTCTCACCAGCTTCCCACTCTATCAGTTGTGCTCACTGGAATGCACAACCAAGCTGGAGGTACTGCTACTGGGAAGAAGCAATACCTCCAGCACACTACTGCCTCACAGAAGTTTTGCCCCTCCACGACCCGTGTGCCTTTAGCCTCCCCTTTTTTCTATTCCTCATTTTTTTCTTTTTAGTCTTTCATTTTTTTACTCCCCCACCCCACCCTTGTTTCTCTGCTGGTCTAAGCATATCTGACATTGGGATATTTATAGCCGTGCAATTTAGGACGTCATCAGCTCACTTATAATTGAACAAAGACTATGTGAAGAAACAGTTCAGAGAACCTCTGGGACTGAAATGGTTGGAGTCGGGCCTGACTGGAGCCCATTTTAGGCAGAAACCAACAAAAGGGCATTATTGGAAATGCAGCCTTGCTCGTTCCAAACACACATATGGCCTTTTAGCAAGCCTCCAGGTTGCCAACTTGTGCCCTTTCACACACAGTCAGTACTTATGTTGTTGCCAAGCACCACCGACATTTGTTTAAACTGACCAGCTATTAAACGTGTCACAAGCTACAGTCGATCTCTTTTCCACCCCAATTTGGAATTCCTTGTGCTACAGTCGCTGCTGACTCCTCTGTTGTCCTGAGGAGAATGTAGACCGTCACGTGTCTGAACCTCACTGGGCCTAAAACACATGAAGTTTCACTCAGCAGCGGCTCTATTCCGAGCTCCCTCCGGATGTGTGAGGCTCTAAGGCTGAGCCCAGCCACCCTACGAAAGAAAACTCATTTTGGCTGCTTGTATATGCGATCGCATTCTTTCGGTCACTATCCAAAGCTCATGATCACAGGTGAGGGTTGGAACGCAGATGGACTGTTAAATCGAGAACTTTGCCTTCCGGGCTCAGCTCCCTTTTCACCACGCTATATTCCTGTTTTTTTTTTTTTTTAATTCTTTGCAATGGGAGCGCCGCATATTTACATCATGCTACAAACTCCAGCAGCGTGACGAACCGCTGAAATTAATACACAGACTGTCGGGTTCGTCCTCTCTCCCTACGTGATTCAGCTTTCCCTTCATCCAGGGCAAGTACTCTATCTTGTGCCAACATTTTTACTTCTGCGGATATTCTGTATCGTAACAACCAAATGCAACCAAAGCGTCTCAGCTGAAAAAAAAAAAAAAATGCTGCACCTTGTTGCCCTTTTGTGTTCTGCATATAACAATGAAAAAGTATTTAAATAGTTTTAAAACTCTTCGTCATTTTAAAAGCTACAATATACCTAATTATAGCCTAATTATAAAGTTTATTTATATTGCACTAAAATACGATAAATGAAGAAAAAAAGGCAATAATATTGCATATCGTGCTGTTGAGCCAATCATTGTTACCGCAGGGGAAATTCCATCACTGCAACAGCCCTATTGCCAGTTGTGTTTGTTATAATGCAACAGTGGTTTTTGCTTTTTTGTGAAAGAGGCGCCAACTGACAGTAACATGAACTTATTTGCATTTTTTTTTTTTACTGGTTAACCCGTATTATATTTCTTGCCTTTGATATCATTGCTTGTAACAGAGGGTTCAATATGGCATAGAAACCTTTTGATTGTGTTGATTACTCAGTCAGTTTGGATGGCAGAAGTCTTGGTCTCAGTTCATTAATCAGCACAATCTAATCAACAAGATCTAATCTGAAACTAATTACAACTCTGTCGGCCCTGTTCCCTAACACAGGGCTGTGCTAGAATCTTGTACCTTGTATATCAAACCTTCGTGCAGACGTTTTTGGCTAAAATGCCTCAGCAAACACAAGCCAAAGCTTTCAACCATCACTGATTTCCCTTGAATTTCAAAAACAACACCTCCTTCTTGTTTCAGTGTGGGCCCCCTGATTGGCTAGATGAGAAACACTGAGGGAAAGAAATAGGACATGGCTCTATTTTCCAGCTGCAAGCAGTAACTCATGGCAAAGTTTGGTGCATTTCACCTGAAAATGTGTCACGCGGGGTCACGATTGGATCTGATGCCCACATGTTGACATTGGAATAGAATGATCAGGCTTGTTGTTTACACATGCCCAAGACGTGGGCGTTTTGGGATGCTTATCAGGCAGCGTGCACGTGCAACCTCTGTCTATAGTCCTCATTCGCCTACAGGCTGTGAAGCTTGCACCGTTGATCCTGGTTTTTTTTAATGGAATATTGTGAATTTCTTCATTTCATTGGTGAAGCTATTTCATACAGTATTAAGAATGAGAGCAGAACCAATACAACACAGAGTATAATTATTGTTTTTGCAAAGGTTCCCTTTATACTGTGTACATTACTGGTTGGATGATTCAACCCATATAATGGGACAGAGAATTTATTATGGCTCTGACTGGTTATTGACAGCTTGCTTTTTTTTTTTCTTGTGTTGGAAATTCAATTTATTGAACGAACCACTTAAGTAACAAGATACTATAAATTTAGAGTGTGAGAGACGTGACCATATTTACAAAAATGAAAGGATATTTAAAAGTTGATTTTCTCAGGTTGTGGATTGTGTATACACACACACACACACACACACACACACACACACACACACACACACAGACAGTGTTCATCAGGACACTTTGTAAGGCCTTGGAAGGTTAGAAGTTTTACAAAAAGCTTCAGGTTTTGTCACTAAAATTTAGCACCCAGTTAGGATGCCTGTTGATCCTTAGCAGTAACACTTCTCTTCATGAGGAAAACATTGTTGATATTTACTTTGATACAGAAACAGTTGTAAAAAAACACAAATAACATGAACATGAATAATACATTTCAGAGGCAGATTGAGTAGGATATGACGGACACCACCACACACTTCTAGTGGGTCATAAGTGATGATTGAGAGGGATTATTCTATACATTGTTTTTAGGAAAATCCTACTCCTTTTGCCTTTAATTAGTAATTAAAAATGTTTATTTTTTAATTAGTTAATGTAATATCAAAAGCAAACAGATGTTACTGCATATATACAAACAAACAAGGTCATTAGTTACGGATAAAAATCCAGCTTCAAACAAAAAGAAAACAAACGCCACACCCTGTTGGTGGACATTGTTCCATATGCCACTAAGACCATACTTGTTTATGTTTTATTTCAATTATTGATTATAGTTTACATCATACTTCATCTACTGTATATCTTATATATTTAATTCAGGATTTTCTAAATTCCCAAAACTAAAATAAATGACACATTGTTCTCTCTAAATTTTAAAGGGACTGTTTGTAAGAATCAGAAATTGCTTGTTAACAGCGACACCTGTGGTCGTTAAGTCAACGAAAGTCAGCGTCCTGTTGCTCGCGCTTGTGCTCGCTCTACATAGACATGAACGTGCATCGCTGAAAACAGTGAGGCGACACACGTCAGCTAAAACCACAATATCACTCTATATTTCAGCTGCTTGGCAGTAATGTTAGCTGACCAGACGAAGGTCTCTCCATGAATCACTGCTGATCCTAGTGTTGGCTTTTCCTGCTTCAGTCCCTTTAACAAATATACATTTTTAAATATTAATATTGCTCTTTTTATTAACGTGTTGGCTACTCGTAAATTATTATTTTTAATAATTTTAATGAGTTAATTATGTGATTTTTCAAAGTGTTGCCTGAACACATATGCTTGCATCATTATTCTCACTACAAGCAATGATCCAGTGATGTCCTTCCGTGACACTAACCTTAACCCTAAATAAGGTGAAGCTATGGTCCCTAATCAGAAAAACACTCACATGCTACGTTTAAGCAAACGATTAAGCAACAATTTGCTGGATATTACAAACACAGCTGAACACCAGCTTCTTTACGTGCCTGGCACGCCAAATCAATTCCTTTTACTGATGTGACAGAGAAGTGAAAAGAAATGTAGATTGTTTTGCTTTTTTTCTGGAGGACATGAAAGGATGGCGGAGCGAAGCGTCCAGGCTGATCAAGGGACACAGGGGGGTGAGGGTTTGGGGGGGGGGGCAGTCCTGGAGTCGGTCCCGCTCACGCTGCACTCGCATGCATTATCACTCATTCACTGTCTGCCGCCCTCCCTTATTCTGTCACTCTCTGTCTCTTTTCCTTCCTCCCACATTCTCCTTTCATCCTCGACCTACTTTCTTGGTGGTGGTGGGTGTCGCTCGCTCCACGACACGGAGCTTAGTGTGAGAAACACAAAGCAAAACTGGGACAGATTCTCCACGCTGCACACATCACTCTGCACCCTTTCTCCAGTCCACTGTGCTGCTCACTCATTCTGAAACCTCAAGTTTGTTTTGTTGAGGCCCCCTTTGTACCCCCACATCAGCTCAGTCAGCATGCTCTCCATTTTAAACTCCCAATTCACAAACACACACACACACACATACACACACACACATACAGATGCATTAGCCCTGGTCAATGTACTTATTATTATTGTTATTATTATTATTACTGTCCCTATAGGCAGGGCCTAAAATTAGCACCCGCCACCCAGGTGGGTAAATTGTTGGCAGTGCCGGTTAACCGGTTCCTGTTAAGAACAGGTTCTTATTTGTCCAATTCCTTGGCATCTCATGCTTCTGTGACTATTGATTCCTCTGTATTGATGCTTTCCCACAATTACGCATGCACAATGACGCATATGCACACTGTATCATGGTGATCTGTTTGGTCATCCCCATGCTCTATTATGTCTCATAAGTTGTTGCAGCAATTTTTTGGGTTGATATCATATGTTAGACAGATATGGTGCTACATTTAACCATTTTTTACTTGAGAATTGATAGAAATGATCAATAATCCCTCCAAAATACCACATTAAGACACCAAGACCTTGAGGAACACCATAGAAAAAGCCATGCTGTGATTTGGTATCAATAACTTTTGACATTTTGAGATTTCTGCAAAAATTGAATTTTTCGGGCGATTGGATGGCGAGCACTTCTGTTCTGGAAACTGCTCAGAAACTCCCTTATTGTCAATCTGGCTAGGAAAGCCATCCATCCTCTGAATGCTCTAGGTCTCTAGTTTGTGGTTGTAAAGTTTCATGAGGCTGTGGTTATCCTAGAGGTCACCACAGGTCATTTTATACAGTGAGGTCAAATTACAAAAAAATGGTCTCACTACAATGAAATGGCTACTATGGGGACTAACATCATCACACATGAATACAGTTTGGCTCATTAGATCCACAAGAGTCTCAGCTTTACAGTGATACCCAATTTATGTAATTCCAAGACTCTTTAGGGACCCCAGTATGCAGAAATATTCAAATACACCATTTTAGAACAGGCAGAAATAACACATTTATATTTCATTCAAAAAAACTGCATGGTCTTTGCCCAAAACTGCATGTGATTATCATAATGTGGGCATGTCTGTAAAGGGGAGACTCGTGGGTACCCATAAAACCTATTTTCAGTCACATGCTTTGAGGTCAGAGGTCAAGGGACCCCTTTGAAAATGGCCATGCCAGTTTTTCCTCGCCAAAATTTAGCGCAAGTTTGGAGCGTTATTTAGCCTCCTTCTCGACAGCTAGTATGACATGGTTGGTGGCAATGGATTCCTTGGGTTTTCTAGTTTCATATGATATATTATCTAGCTCTAAAACTGAACCTGCTGCGGTCTCTGAAAGACAGTGAAGTCGGTCGGGATCCGGGTCTCAGAGGGTTAAAACAACACTTCCCTGGAAAAGCATTACATTTCAAGCAAAACATTATTCAAAACCACCTTCTGTTTTGAATTCAGCGAAGGACAAGTACACCATGCATAGAGGAGGAGAAAGCTAAACATGACATAGAGAGCTGCTGTTATCACGTACTTTGCTTATCACGAGGAAAACACTGATTCAGCGTTAGATAACCAGCCTGATAACTTGTTCACCTTAGCATTTGCTGTCAATCTAGTGCGGGCTTACTCTACACTCTCTGCTCTCTCTTTCCCCTAGTGAAAGAATCCTTGTATCCTTGTGGGTAAAATGAACCGGTTTAGGTCTGCAACAGTCTGTTGTGTCTCTCCCTCTTCACGCTAAAGAAGAGGCCCTCTGTTTAGCCGCCGCCACCACTAAGCGATAAGGAGATGACAATAGCCACTCTCTTTTCCTCTCTTTCCATTGTCTGCCTTCATCAGCCTATCCTCAGCTGAATGTAATATCTGCTCCTACTTGTGATCTTTCTTAGCACCACGATGATCATCAAATTCATAATAGCGATCAGTGGGTTTTGCTGATATAAGATTAATCGCTTAGTTGACTGACAAAATGAATTAATGACAGATTGACTGATTAATAAAAGGTAGGGTTGGTTGTGCTGTTCAAATACATTTTTTGTGTTATATTTGTTGACAAATCTCATTACATCCCGACAGCAGTCAATAAATCAAACGCTCTGACAAAAAAAGAAAAAGAAATCTGGTATATGTGGCCGTCGCAGGAATGTAATAAGCCCGTTTAATCATTTGAATGGCCTGAATGTAATGATCGGACTACATGCCCGCATGCACTGTCCGTGCCTCATTGCGCGTCACTAGAGTCTCCCACAAGCTGCTAACTTGACAGCTGTGAGTACTAACAATTGCCATGTTTGCAGTTCACATTCATTATGATAGGAGGGAGTGGCTTTGGAGGGAGGCCTGAAGGGACGAGCTGTCAGTGTTGCCGGCTTGGCAACTTTCTCTCTAGATTTAGTGACTTTTGGAGCTAGTGCTGCTAGCTACTTTTATTGGAAAAGAGTTGGCAACACTGGGCTCGATTCTTCGGTTGGATAATTTTTTAAAATTTAGTGTACTATTTTATCAGCATTACCTTTTTAATTGTTTGGTATCAAGTAAGAAAACATCCGCTATTTCCAGCTTCCAGTAGGATTTGCTGTTTTTCTAGACCATTAGCCAGACAAAATAACTTTTTGATGTTTTTATAGATTCATTTTTTAATCAAGTGATTGAAAAAAGTTACAGATACATCAGTAATGTGATCAGAGAGGGCCAGACCCTCTCTGAAACTCGACTGTCAGTTTTGCTCTCTAGTTTCTTCTTCTCATTGCTGTTGGCTTTGGCCTCTGAGGCTTTGTTTACTTAGCTGGTGGGAAAAGCTCCTAAACTTTAGTTATACTTTGCGGATATCTAGATAAAGAATGACGTGGAGTAAACGCCAGCTATGATAAATATTTGTTACCTCTGTCTGAAGTCCAAACATTGTTGTCTTTACGTGGCGATTCAGTGACACTCTATTTAAGATGTAAATTGAAATGTGTGTTTTGGAATAAATGACTTTACCCACATTGTGTAGGATTGTAGTTTAAAGGCACTTCTCTTTAACAAAATGCAGCATGGTAGTGGAGATTCCATCAGTCATCCTTCCCACTGCCATCTGTCTGGGCATGAATTTCTGTTCTTGTGGATTTAGGCCAAAGTAATTAGTCGTTGTCTAACAAGGAAAGATTATTTGGTTTTGGATCCACTCGATTAAGCTGCCACCCCTGCAGCCTTCAGCATTTCCTGTTCTCACCTCACACTTTTTCTTCTCAGTTACCATGGTGATGGGGATCCCCACAGTGAAGCGGAAGGTGAAGTCTTATCTGTCAGAGACGCTGCGTTCACTAATAGACAAGTTGTCACCTGAGGAGAAACTTGACTGTGTCATTATTGTCTACGTTGGAGAGGTGAGATCTCACATTCGTACGGTTATGAGTCATAGCGTGATGCTTCTGCACAATTTCAAAAAATGATGTGTCTAATGTGTCCTCCTTGTTTTGTCTCTGCAGACTGATGTGGACTACGTTCACAGCGTGGTTGCTGGCCTGGAGAAAGAGTGAGTACACTTCCCTGAAATATTGGGCCTCAACACTGGGTACGCTCAAATCTGTGCTCAAACCGTGCGTCCGAACACATCACGCACAAATCCAGGATTCATCAATATCTTCTTACCTGAAATTGTTCGTACTCTGTGAACAAATTCAGAACTGCCTCTGACCACGCATACGCACAAATGATGCAAGGCTCAACAATAAGGTTTGCCCGCTTGCCCGGGGCAAGTAAAATGCCACGTCGGGCAAGTAAATATAGCAACTCACTTGTCCGATCGAGCAAGTGCTACAAAATAATTTCACACTGTTTTTTTTCCAGAGCTGATGATGGAAGTAGCTAAGGAGTGAGCCATCTCGCTTCCTTCTGATCTCTGTTGAGAGTAGCACATGGCACAGTGCCGATCAGGCGGCGGGTAAAAAAGTTTAGGAGTTGAAGCGAAAGCGAGAATTTCTATTATCCTGGAAACAAAGTTCAGTTGGGTGGCATTAGAGGATGTGGCCGATTCATTTACGTAAATAAAAATGTAACATCACAATTAACTTTGTTTTTTGTTGTTATTTGATAACTGCTAATAAATAAAACAATTTGTATAGGTGCAAGTTAAAAATTGACTTTGGGCAAGAAGATTTCTGTCCCACTTGCCCGACTGGGCAAGTGAAAAAAAACATTAACTTTGAACCGTGTGATGAAGGCTAGACTGTCTTAGAAAATGTAAACACACACCTTTTAACTAAATGCATACATAGCATATTAAAACTGCATAGATTCAAAAAGGCTTTAATAGACAATATTTAGCCTTGCTGGAAGATATCGCAGCCCAAAACTGTTTTGTTTTCTTGTTTTTTTTTTACCATCGTCACTCCCGAGGAAACACTTCAGAAAAGTGTGGCTTTACTGGCTTCCACCTCGGACACTATTGTTTCAATTTCTTCACTCATGAAATTCTCTAGCTTTTTCGCTTTAGGGGCCATGCTTCTCACACACGGTGGTAACTAGGACTGGGCAATATATCAATATTATATCGATATCGTGATATGAAACTCCATCTTAGAATTTGGATATTGTAATATGACATAAGTGTCGTCTTTTCCTGGTTTTAAAGGCTGCATTACAGTAAAGTGATGTAATTTTCTGAGCTTACCAGACTGTTCTAGCTGTTCTATTATTTGCCTTCACCCACTTAGTCATTAAATCCACATTACTGATGATTATTTATCAAAAATCTCATTGTGTAAATATTTTGTAAAAGCATCAATGGTCAATCCTATCGATATCGCAATATCGATATCAAGGTATTTGATCGAAAATATCATGATATTTGTTTTTCTACATATCATCCAGCCCTAGCAGTAACAAAATAAATTGGCTGGTGCGCATGTGTCATAAATCCAATGGTAATTTTGCGTACACTCTTATTTTGTGCACAAAGTAAGAACATTTCCATGCTGGTATTGGTGAATGAGATCTATTGTGAATAAGTGAGAGTGAAAGTGAGAAAAGTGTGTGTGTGTGTGTGTCACACTGTCAACTTCTTTCTCCAGGTTCTCTACAGAGCTGAGTTCAGGTTTGCTGGAGGTGATCTCACCGCCGGCCGCCTATTACCCCGAACTCACCAACCTCAAAGAGACTTTTGGGGACTCCAAAGAGAGAGTCAAGTAAGCCATTCACATCTGTGTGTTAATCTGTGTGTTCACTCCAATTAGGAACAAATGTGATAGAAATCATTATGGTAATCATGGAGAAACCAGCCCTGAGAGAAATGAAATGCAGGAGAGCTGCGATGTGGATTGCAAAAAAAAAAAAAAGTAGAAGGATGAGTCAGGGGGAAAGTGGGAGGGAGCGAGCGAGCAAGAGCTTTTAGGTAGGCTGCCTAGGTACTTAGTATTCCACAGGCATTTCTCAAAGTCAGATCAAGGTCATCAGCAGCAGCACCCTCTATCTCTTTCTCTCTGTAGTGCTCCCTCTTATTAGCCTCTGTACTTATCTTCTCTTTATAGTCGGCTAACAACTGGCTTCATTAGAAATCTGTTTATGGTGCAGTTCGTGCCAGCTACTTACAGTACGTACTCTGATTATAGCCTTTAGGCCCAGAGGACTATGAGATATGTTTGTATGTGGGTGTTTGTGAGCACAGATGCTTCTGATGGCAATCTGAACAGTTAGTATCTTGTTCAGCATGGACCGTGGTATAAAACTGTTATATTTTAGACACTTGTTTTATGTGTGTGTGTGTAGCCAAGTGAATTGGATAGAAAAAGGCCGCTGAAACTGCAGCAAGCACTACAACCACCTGGCTGAGTTTAAGCGCATGTTCACCTGAGTGTTAAATGTGTGTGTGTGTGTGTGTGTGTGTGTGCCACCTTCCACACCTGCACCCTGGAAGCATCACAAACACCTGCAGCCTGCGGTAAACAGCCACAAGTCAGACTGCAACAAGGGCAGATCATTCGGATCAAACAATTAGCGTGACAGCGTCGGTTTATAAATTATTCAAACGTAGTCTGTTGTTCAGTGTACCTGGGAATACCTGAGCTTTTTTTGCATGTGAAGCAGTGTGTCTATCCCAGAGGGTGACTTTAAAAAAATACAGTAAGATGATTTCACTTTTCATGTGTTTATTATGTGGTGTTTCTTCTTTGTTTAGATGGCGAACCAAGCAGAATCTGGACTATTCCTTCCTCATGATGTATGCTGTGAGCAAGGGAGTTTACTATGTACAGGTATGTCCTTTTTAAATAGGTAAATTAATCAAATAAATGTTCCCATAGCGACTTGTTGGAGTGCATTTTAGGAGGGGCTCTGCAGACAGTAACTCACTGTCAGAGGGAAAGCCCGTTACTAGGCAAACACTGGTTTGCTTGTAGTTTGGGGCATGTCATACCAAATTAAAACATGGCGAGCACTTGAAGCAAATGCGTGTTGTTGCAGTCATTCATCAGAGCCAGTGTTGTTTTCATCAGACCGGAGCCAGTTTCACTTATTCTTAGCCTAATCCTCTTAGACTTGTACAGCTCTTATCTGTCCTCTTGGCTAAACTAGGCGTCCAATTTGGGAATGTTTGTATAAATGTTTACTCTCAGCTAACGCCTGCCATTCACGGTTTCACTGCGTTGTTGTTAATCTCCCATCTTTCTGTCTCATGCATGGCCGTTATATGTCATTTCCATTCTCTGCTCTCACCTGGAGGGAAGAGGTATCGTCTGTCTGACAATCTACTGCCACTCTAGTTTAGCGTAGCGACTCTTTTCTTAGCTCAGTTCAGAGTGTTGTCCCTGAGTGAACGTAGAGGAGTCTCCCTTCCTGCTTCTCACCCTCTCCATCAACAATAAACCACGACTCTTAAAGTGGTTTCTCCCGTCTTACGCTTTGTTCTCCTCTCTGTGCCTCTGTTCCTTCAGCTGGAGGATGACATCGTGGCCAAGCCCAACTACTTTGCCACTATGAAGAACTTTGCCCTGCAGCTCTCGTCAGAGGACTGGATGATCCTGGAGTTCTCTCAGCTGGGCTTCATTGGTATGCTCCATTAAGTACATGATCAATAGGCCCTTTTCACAACAGCCATTTTGACATGTCATTGCAGGGTAAACACTGGTATAATTGATAACATTTATTACGGCCATGGTATTTCGCATGCTGGCTCGCTGGAGTGGCGGTGACACACTAAATGGAATGGGACCATAATTTATTTTTATCACCTGTGTTTACCCTGCTATGACATGTCAAAACGGCTGCTGTGAAAAGGGCCTATACTCAGCGTCCAATGTGGGTCTGTCAAATGAAGCAAGATCTGCAAAACCAAACGATGGCATTCCTGGCTAAATAGTCTCTCAAAAGTGATTATTAACTCATTTTCTTAAAGATGCTAAATGCGAGATTGGGAGCATTTTTATTGCCTCCGCACGGCTCTCAACATGGCGACGGCCAAGCTGGCGGCTGGCACGCTAACAGTGCAAAATACGGCAACAGTGCTGATAGAGATAGCAGAGTTAACCTAAGTGGAAACCAGAGGGTGGGTGCTACGCTTCAGTGACGTCTGCGTCAGCGTTATCAGCCGTAACCGCCGTATGAGTGCAGTGCAGAGCAGCGGCCTTGAGCTAGCCAGTTGGTCACATGCGGCCGGCCCGGCTAGGTCAACAAAGCACAGAGAAGCGCAGATTACAACACACTCACAGGCAGAGTGACTTAATTTTCTGCTCAGGTAGACATTACTCCTCTGTGTTTTTACACAGCAAATAGTTGTTTGCTGCTACATTAATGCTCTGGATATCGTAAAGAGCATCTTTAACTCAGGATTTTCAAATCCACTTGGCATTCACACGCTGTAAGACTCGTCAGATTTATGATAAACAGTCAAATGCATCCTGGATGGATCTGCAGCAGCCAGTTAAGAAGATGGAAATGATATTGATCACCGTGGAAATTGGGTCATTGTAAAGTACTATGATTTGGCAGGGAAAAGCGAATCCAAATTAAGCACATCACTACAGTATGTAAATGAGGAATGGGTATATTTTTAGTCCAAAGGAAACTGTTAGAATTTTTTTTTTCTTGTTTTGTTTTTGTTCAAATTAATGGTTTAATCATCTCGTTGTTAATGATGCCGAATGCTTCTGTGCAGGACCAATTCATGTCTATAAACCCCCCCTTATTCTCTCTTTCCCACAGGGAAAATGTTCCAGGCTCCAGACCTGAACCTCATTGTTGAGTTCATCTTCATGTTCTACAAGGAGAAGCCCATCGACTGGCTGCTGGACCATATTCTCTGGGTCAAAGTCTGCAATCCTGAGAAAGATGCGGTATGCACTGTGATTACTGTATAGATATGATGAGTGTCATCGTAACGGGGATGGGTCTCATCATTCTTCCCTTGTCCTTTTTGTCAAAGAAACACTGCGAGCGGCAGAAGTCCGGTTTACGTGTGCGGTTCAGACCGTCCCTGTTTCAACACGTGGGACTCCATTCTTCTCTTGCCGGAAAGATCCAAAAACTCACAGTGAGTCTCGCTGAGTGAGCCTTCTCAGTCATTTATTTGCAACAACAGCTAAGGCTACTTCCTGTGTAGAAACGTTGGTTTCCCCTCCATCTGTATCTGTAGGACAAGGATTTCCTGAAGCCACTGCTCCACAAGATGCATGTCAACCCCCCAGCTGAAGTCTCCACGTCAGTGAAGGTATCATGCCAGGCCTAGCTAAAATATCTCTGGATCTTTACTTTGCAGTTATCTATAAGTCTAGTTCATAAAAATGCAATATCCCCCCAACTTCAAAATCAGTGATCCAAGGTGGAACAAAATGTGTTTTGTGTCACACAGGTGTATCAGGGTCACACGCTAGAGAAGACGTACCTGGGAGAGGACTTCTTCTGGGCTATCACTCCCACTGCAGGAGACTACATCCTCTTCAAATTTGACCGACCTGTTAGCATAGAGAAGTACGTATGAATGGCTTTACCTGATATGTTTGTGTAACGTTACGGTGAGCATCATGCATATATCTTTGTCTTTTCACTTGTTTCCGCCTGCTGCCTTTCAGTAGATTCAGGTTTAGCATCACTGTGTGTGTATGTGTGTGTGTGTGTGTGTGCGCGTGCGCCGTGCGTCTCTTCGGGGATCAGGCCGAGCTAATGAGAGTGCTCTAAAATAAGCATTCTCGGGCCAGCCTCCTACTCTCTGTGGAGCCGGGGGTAGAGTGGGAGCAAGACAGTGAATATAAAGAGAGCTGATAGCGAAACTGACGGCTCGGATCAGAGCAGACCTGAAAGGGATGTTAAATATCTGGTCATGTGGCGATTCATTTTATAGTGATGAATGTGTCCACTGCTCTCGTAAAGATAATGTTATGACAGCCAGACAACTGTGCGAGACTGTCAGTCACTCAGCGAGCGGGAAAGGGGCCATCTAGTGTTCCACTGTCTGACTCTGGAGCGGTTTGTCTGCTTTTTGAATGACACCCATTACATCGGCTCGGACTCTTTTTGCCGTGCTGATGAGACAACATCTCATCAGCAGTTGGCCGAGAGATACGGCATTCTTTATGATCTGTCACTGCCTCCGTCTCTGGCTGGCAGTCTTCCTGTGTCGCCTACTCTCCGGCTGTTAAACATTTACACAATTAAATACGGTTGCACCTGCAAAACTAAAAACAACCTTGTTTCGGATAAAGTTAGGGAATCATGATCCTTTCATTTCTTTGAATCTTGCCAACCTTGAACCTAATATTCCACACTGGGCCCACACTTTGTGAATTCAAATCATCCTCCAGTTGCATTGCATCCATTTTTAATGTGTAAAATCTATAGCTTTAACCTGAATATGAGATCTAAGAAGCATACACTTTGAAAATACATTCTACTATACTCCTACAAGTTTTCAAAATTGTGCATAGATTTATTGTTGCATCAATTTGAATATCCATAGTTCCATCTTTTGAGTGTATACAATGGAGAAAAAAAACTGTAAAGGCGCGGTCACACATGCCCAAATACAGGCAAGTGGCCATCACCTGCCGAGGCAATATTCACGACACCCAGTTTGTAATACTGCAAATATATAAATATTGCAATACTTTCATCAGTGGTCCATAGGCTCAATCACCATTGTGATACCTCCTTCGAAGATAGATATCAGACGATACTTAACGGACATTTCTTTAAATTTAAATTAGATGGACACTTTAAGCAAGGACCATGCACCAAAAAAAAAACAATCTCACAATGAGAAGGGATGATTTATGCCAGGTTTAGCTATTAGCTAATTTCCATCTGCAGTCCCTGGGTTGATGGACTGTGCTACCATGGGGGAGGAGGGAGTGCCACAATGCTTATCCATGGATGTAAATATTAAAACGAATGCTTGATTTGATTGGCAGGTTCCTGTTTCGCAGTGGTAATCAAGAGCACCCGGGGGACAAGATTGAGAACACCACAGTGGAAATACTGCCTGTTTCGGTAGGGAAACACCCACACACACACACACACACAGTCTGTCACCCTTTCTGTGGTGCGCTGGTGCAAACGGTTTTGATTAGATTACATTGAGTGGTTGCTCTTAGGGACATAGCATATTGATTATTGACAGGAATGCGAGCGTGACAGAATCGTTTGTGCCGCCAGAGGCGATGCATTCTGACATTGTGACTCACGCTCCCAGTGTAGGCACTGATGCTAGCATCTGTTTAAGTGCTGCTCAAACGACAAATCATTAACAATTTCATTTGTGCCTCATATTTTACTCTACTATCCATCTTTCACCGTGTTCATATGTTAGGAACCCGGACTGCAGACCAAAGAGAAGTACAAGCGAACTGAGGACCGCTTTTACAGGATCGGTAAGTGGATTTGACAGTCCCGTAGTGCTATATGTGTGTGTGTGGGTGCAAAAGCCCCGTTTCCAATAGAGAAACTTTCCCCCTGAACTAAAAACCTTTTGAGGAACTCATTGCGTTTCAATTGCAGGTATCAGGGTCTAAATTAAGTTCCAGGGACATTTTGCAGGGGCAAAAAAGGCCATGGTTGTGGGGTATTACTTTCTACTTACCTTCAAGGTGGAGTTTGCAGGGATGACCGTCACTGATTGGTAAAACACTAACACACAACGCCGCTGCTTAGACGGCTTCAACTCATTTACTGCTTCATTTATAAACAAGGAAGTACTCTAGTATCGATTTAGGACCATTTTAGGATAAGGGGAGAAGATCTCTCTTTGTTTGATAAAGTTGAAGGTAAAGTTAGGCTCTGCTGTCGGCCTCCCGACGATGAGAGAAAGAAAAGTTATTTTCTGATTTGTTCCACAGCGGTAACGATCTAAAGCACAAATTAAATAACCATCAAACACTCAACAGTTGATTTACTGTGGAGACAGACACATGTAGTTACATTTTCCTCCACTTCATCGAATTTCATTCATTACATCCAACGTTCATCAGTAAATATCTCAGGGAGACAAAACGTTTGTTTATTTTTTTTCAAAGTTTTTTTTTAGTTGAAACAGGCAGACACTGGAACTGCAAGCTACAGAATGTGTTTACCGCTGTGACCTCCAGCAGCCCCTCTCCCCATGCCATGTTGCTTTTTCATATATCAGCAGACTAATTTGCCTTATCTTCACGGATCTTTAGACTGCAGTGGAAGCGCAGTGGACTGAAGGAACCTTTTAGTTCCTTGAAAAGTAGTTTTCAAGGAACTAAAAGTCCTGAATTTATGGTGGAAACCCGGCTATACGAACACACTGAAACATTGTGAGCAGATTATACACTCCCACTGATGGTGACTATAGTGATAGACAGTGTAAAAAGAGTGTGAAATGTTCCCAGTCACAGCCTTTGTCTCTTACAATTGTCATCTGAAGTTTTTGGCATTTTGCTGACATTTTGTTTTCTAATTAGCTTTTTATTTCTTGGCTATTTTTGAAACCCGATAGTTGAACAAAGTTCATATTCTTCCAGTGAGTCAGTTCATGTTGCCACATTATCTACCTAAGTTAATTATTGGCAGTGTGCTCTCCATAAATATGATTCATAATACTTCACATATGCTTTTGTGTGTGTGCTTAAACACAACAGGTCAGTTTGAGAAGGGCGCGGCAGAAGGGGCTGTAGATCCTTCTTTTAACCCCATCTTAGCACTTCGGCTTTCAGTCCTCAAAGACTCAGCAGTGTGGGCCATCCTCAGTGAAGTAAGCCAATCACACACCTCACCTGTTCATTTCCTGTCCAATCAAATGATAAATACCTGTTTCTCTAGATGCATGCCACCTCCTTGCTTCTATCCAATAACACATGTGATGCTGTGCTCTCTTCCTGCAGATACATATAAAGAGGATAGCTGGCTGACTGTTCTGCAGCGGGCACATGAATCATGGCCCCTGGGGGACCAAAAATCTCCTAGATTGCTTACGCAGGGCCTCTGGCACCTAGCAACCAGCAGTGAAGTCATTAGAGCCCTCTAGAGTCGCTCGTCTGAGCTCGTCTAAGGAACGCCACCTCTCTGTCCCCCCGCTCTTCCTAATGTACTTTGTTTTTGCTTCTCATCGATCGATTTTTTTTTTTTTCTCCATTTCTTTCTGCATCTCTCCCTCACTCTTGTGCTCTTAATTCATTTGTGAGAATGTGAATACTACTGTCCTAAAGAACAACAGCGGAGCGCGTGAAGACATCTGTTCCCAGCTCTGGCTGCTCAAAGTGACTGTGTTGTTCAGCAGCTTTGAGCACAATCAGAAAAAAAAAACGCTCGGATGAACGAGGACAAATCATCACATCTGGGGAGAACCAGTCACCTGGCCACTGGTGTAGATGCTGCCAAATCCTCCTCCTGTTACTCAATGCTGCCACCTTCGGGCAAGCTGGGGCATTGCACTGTCACTAGCGCCTCAGCAAAAAAGCCCACGATGATCAAGAATGTTGTCATCACTAATGGCCAGTTGCTCTCTGTTCTCGACAGAGATGACGGAGCTCTAGATCAACACCAGCCCAAACAACAATGTTTCCCTCCCAGAGTATTGTCAGCCACACTCAAATACTCCACTTGTCCTGAAACACAAACTCAGGATGAGCTTCAAAAATCCTGCCTGTAGCCAGTCAGTAACAACTTTGACCATACTGTAGGCCAGATTCCGTGGTAACTACCCCGATCCATCGAGAAAACAAGTACCATGACACCATATCTATCTCACCTCCTGTCTGACAGGCCGTGTGTGACCTCAGTGTCCATTTCTAGTAAACCAATCAGACATTGCCTTGGCGTCATTTTCCCGAAGGAATATATTGTTATATTGATATATTATTACAGCTATGACGATCTATGAAGGTGACTTAATTTATTTGAAATAAATCTTTAATTTGTACAAGAGGTAAAATATATTTTTATTCTATTGAGAGATGTTTATGGTAGTTCAGAGTACGTTTTATTTGTGCACTGTTGTGTTTTGTTTTCTTTTTCTAAATTGCTATTGTACATTTTCTTTTCGTTATCGCGGCTACGTTGCGATGTTGCTACTGTCTGCCGGCGCAAGTAGCTTGGTCCAGTCTGTACCGGTTTCTTTTCACCTGAAGCGAAACGTTAACTATTTAATTTTTTCTCTTCTTAAAGTCTGAATGGTAGGAGAGTTGTGAATAGATTCTGTTGAAGAAGTTGTGGGTCAAAATTGGGAAAAAAATATGTGCCTTATGTCCAGGTCCCTTGAAATTGTCTCAGCAACATTATTCCAATCTCTCACTCTTGCCTACACTCTGATTGCTGGATATACTAATATTTTTAAAATAATACACACAGTCCAATTAGTGATTGGATGTTCAGAACAATATCTCTGTGTTATGCTAAGTGGAAGTGGTAAAAAAAGAGAGGGGGGTTTTGTACCAGATTACCATCTGAAACAGCGTGATTTGCACTGCTTTTTCACTTTTTTTTTTGTTGCCATCACACCCTCCACCATTGTACCTGAATTTCCCATCTTCCCATAGTAGATGCTCATTTCACTGACTCCTCCGAATCTACGTAACAATCTATTTTGTCCAGTCAAGTATCTGTTTTTCGATTGGACAGAATATTATGACTACTGATCATTGCTGAGTGCGCCTTTTTGTTGTATGATTTGGCTGAGGTTGTGTAGTACTTTCACTGATTGTAAATATATAAAAAGCAATGAGCATTATCTCCCTTTCTTTCCCTCACTCTCTCTTCTGCCTCATTTAATAGTTTATTGAAATTTGCTTGACATGTTTTGTCTTTGTGTGCGTGGCCAATGTTTCGAGTGGACGCAATTTTTAAAGTGAAACTTCACTCATTTTACATCCCAGTGGTTTATTCAAGGGGGTAGTGAAGTGCCTTTTTGGTGGAATTGATGTGAAAAATGGGACATTTTTTGCTAGTCATGTTCACATGCATGATTATTATTTGTAGTTCAGTGTTTTTGGTCAGAGCAGGCTCCTCCACCCCCTGATCAAACCATCCATGCTAGAGCTGTACTTATGAAGTAGCTTGATTGCCGCCTCTTCATCATTCTTTTTTTGATTGGGAGAAGATGAGAGCAAGCCACTTAAATGGTGCAACATGTTGTTTTTGAAAGGGGAAAGACACTTTCAGTACTGCTAACAGGATTGGCTTTTCCCTCTTGTCGTGGATCCACATACAAACAGAAACTGAATGCATGAAAACAGCATGAACGGTCTGATTCCCCTACTGTATTCGTGGAAAGTGGACTGGAGACAAAAAGACAAGAACTCTTCCCTCGATCGACAACCCCCCATACACCCATCAGTTCATGTGCCTTCATCATATACATGTGTATGCCTGCCTCTGATGTTTTTGGCATCATTTTTCATGGACATCTTTGAAATAAATGATAAAAGTTCGTTGGAAGTCATGGCCATTTTTCTGTGTTGTGATTGTGTTCTACTTGCATTACTCATGCCATCTGCATCACCAGGTTTGATTTCAGAACAGCTGTAAATTAACAATAACATGGGGGGGGGGAAAGCAAAGTAAATCTATTGCAAACATGACCAGAAAATTCATTCATTCATTTTTAACTTTTCACAAATGGATGTCTACATTATTTTGAAACTTCTAGAAAAAAACCTACATGGGGGGGAAAAACTACAAACCTTCCCAGCATGCACCTCTCTGCGCCAATGCACTTCCGTTTTCCCATCATGCAGTGTGAAAAACATGGTGACCGAAAGCTTCCATAACATTGATGTCACCGTCAGTGCACTTAGTTGTTGATGAATAAGTGAATATTGGTGTTAAAGAGGAGTCTGCACAATGCCGAAGTACTACGAGGATAAAGAGGAAGACCACAGAGCCTGCGCCGGTATCAGAGAGGACTTCAAGGCGTGTCTCATGCAGCACGACTGCGTGGTGAAGGTAAGTGAACGTCCTCTGGTCACAACACCTGAAGTAAAGAGGTGAAACAAGCACCTAGCTAATTGGATAATATTAACATGTCTACAAACGCTTGGAGTTAAATAAGATACTATAATAATTAGCTAGTTAAACCTGCAGTAGGCAGAATGTTTTTGGCATCATTGGGTAAAAAAACCATAACAACCTTTCAGCATATTGTAATTCAAGTGTTCTGAGAGAAAACTAGACTTCTGCACCTCCTCATGGCTCTGTTTTCAGGCTTTAAAAGATCTAGCCTGTGACTGGAGACTTTGGCCAATCACAGGCCATTTCAGAGAGAGAGAGAGAGAGCGTTCCTTTTGGCCGTGCTCCGGCTGGTGGGCGGTGCTTGGTATTTCCTCAACTGATCTCAACATGGCTGCCGGGTCATAAACGTTCTCATTTTACAACGAAACAGTATTGGTACAGTAGATTTCACAGACTTGTAATTAGATTGGAAAACAACCACTCAGAGCCGAGCTGGAGCCTTGCCGTCTCTGAGCAGCTGTCAATCACTCATAAACTCCGATCAAACGGTCAAACTAGGCAGCGCTGATCAAATATGAATCAATATTCTGTTACTGTAATGACTATTTCTCGCATAAAATGTTTTCATAAACATCTTGTAGTGTGCTGTTAAACTGTAAAATTAGAAGTTTGTGACTCAGCAGCCATGTTGAGATCAGTTGAGGAAATACCAAGCACCGCCCACCAGCCGGGGCAAACTTTCTCATTTTACAGCTAAACAGTACACTACAAGTAGAGTGACAGAATATTAATTCATATTTGGTCAGTGCTGCCTAGTTTGACCGTTTGATCGGAGTTCGTGAGTGATTGACAGCTGCTCAGAGACGTCAGGCTCCAGCTTGGCTCTGATTGGTTGTTTTCCTCCGGTCTGTGAAGTCTTGCAGACGCCATTAGGAGCACCGGAGGACACAGAGGCACATGATTTTTTTCAGATTACCTGTCTCATGCACTACTGTCAGGATATAGTGACCGTTTTATAAAAATAACTCCAATTCTACCCACTGCAGCTTTAAGTGAGCTAAGTTACTGCTCTGTCACCAAAATACACTGCTGAGAGTGTTAACATTCAACAAAATTCAAACAGCTGTAGTCCTTCGTGGTGGATTAAATGTACCGGTATGCAGATTTGCGCTAGATCCTCAAGGTTTTCACTGGGCTAAGTAACAACTGACTTGCTCAAAGACCCTTCAGACTTTGACTTACAGTTGGCAACCATGAAGATTGCAGGACTGATTTCAAAATCAGTGATTTCAAATTATTGCTCACTCTTTACAAAACACTTAATGGTCTAGCTCCTAAATACATTTCCCACCACAACTCTCGTTGATGTTATAAGATGTAAGACAACTGTGTCATCTTTTAAAAGCAATATTAAGACCTACCTGTACTGAATTTGATTTTGATATCAGGTTCAAATATTGCATTTGTGGGAGGGAATGCACATTTTGCTCGTGGGAAGAGCCCAGTGTATTCTAACTGGTTTCTTAATTTGTCAGGAGGGGAAGATGCCCAGTGAATGTCTGAAGGAAGGCCATTGCAAAGCCCTGCAAACATCCTTCTTTGAGTGCAAGAGGTCTATGGTAAGTCAGCGGTAATTACATGGTAGCTCTGAAAGAACTGGTGGGCGGTGGAAGAGTAAAGAGAACAGAGATTGTTTTATCTTCCTCTCTCCTGGTGTGTCTGTAAGCTGCGTTTTTTCCCAAAGTGACCAGAAGCATAATGAAACAGGAATTTGATTGAAAACGAATGGCTTATAATGTTTAAATTAAATTCCGTCTTATACAAAGATAACTCGACTCATGCTTTAAGCCGTGCTGCACACTAACCAACGTCTGTCCTCGTTTGACAGCTGGACACAAGGTCGAGATTCAGAGGAAGGAAAGGATATTGAGGAACGCCGATGCTGCCATATGGTTGAGTGAATACCGGATGAGCAACTGTAAATACTTATAACGATACAAATCATTCACCAGCACTGCTCACAGGTCAGCGTATGTGCAGCTTCACAATCTCATCTCAAGCACACGTGTCAAGAAAGCAGGGAGCAAAGGACTACCAGATATTAAAGAACAATGCACACTGACGCACAAAAGGATTACCAACTCATCAGCAACGGGCAGTGCTGAAAAACTCGGGAGCGGTCACTGGATGAATTAATGTGTGTATGTGTGTTTTGCGATGATAAATTTGATGTAATGAAATAAATAATGAATAAAATGTAAAGAAAGAGTTTCTATTACAATTTTAATGAGGTGAAAAATTATTTCCTGAGTAACATTTAAAAGACTGTTTCTATGATTGTGTCATCATACAATCGCAGTATACTCATACAGTAGTAAGTCTTCCATAAGCATAAATATTACATCAAACAAAATTAGTCCAGGTCTTTCCTGCTTTAAACAGTGTAAAGTTACAGTTCGTAGTTAGTTGCACCGTTTTAGATACAGGATGTTGGGTTATTACTAAAACACAAAGAGAAATCAGTCATTGTTAATAGTACGCTTCTTCTTCTCGCTTAATTAGTGTGTTCAGAGCTGCTGTTATTTTTAGGGCCCCTTTTAGTCGATTAGTCGACTAATAGGTCGTTTTGGTCTTACACCCGGGTCACACTGGATGCATGAGTGGCACGTGGCGGGCTACCTCTTTGAACTACTGCGTCTCTCACGAGTGTTGTGTCCACACTGACAGCGTTGCTGCAATGCGCTGCTACTGCCAGCCCTTTCTTTCTACATAGTTTGCCTTTCATAATGGCCATTTAATTTCATTATACAGTGAATGTCATTTATATTTATTTTAGACAGAAAAAGGTTAAAAAGAGTGCTTATTTGTAAATAATAATAAAAATCACATTAATAGACGTTAGTACTATTAATTTATGTAGCCATGCAAGTCACTGTATTTTCCACAACACTGTCCTACAAACATTTCAGAATAAAAGCTGGACATTCTGTCCACAGAAAAAATGCTACACCGCTTTTATTTTGAAATGGAAATAGGAAGTGTTATTATTACACAGCTTTGATGAATGCTTGATTCTGATTGGGCAATCACAGCATTCTACAGTCTGTTATTTTTTTATAGCAGACCGTTGTTATGTATTACAGACCTTTGCTATGGGCGCAGTTCTGATGTCGGACTCTGGCGGACCATTTTTGTGTGAAATTATTGATTTCTTGACTAGTAATGTTTTTATGCATGACTTATTTTCAAAAACGTATGCGCACATCTCTGGTAAACACAAGATTTAAAGTGGTGCTATGAGTTAGAATTCCTTTGTTCGAGGACAGCCCTAGTTATTTTAAAGCAGCCATCATCATCTGCTTGAACTTCTCTATATCTATCTTCTTCATGACAAAAGCCTTGTGATTCTTCTTCAGTAAGCCCAAAGTATCTACTATCATCATGCCTCTGGTGTGTGTGCCCGTCAGCTCCACACTGACTGGATAATGGTCGCTTTCTGTAATGAAGGAATCGTCCACGGCGGCTGCCATGGCGTACGAGTCACAGGAAATGAAACCTGTGCCGCTGATAAACTCCTTCTCAAAGCGCTCGCTTTGTGATGCCTCGTAGCTGTAGCGGAAGATCCGTGCCATGAAGCGAGCTTTATCGGTGTCCTGCGCCAACCAGGCGTCGCAAAACTCCTGTCAACACCGGGAGAATTGTGAGTTAGTCTTAGGAATCTACAGTATATGTTACAATGTGCAGAAGGGAGCCTTACCCAGGACAGCTTGCTGTAGCAGGTAAACTCCCAGCAGGCCAAGTAGGTGGGACACTGGTAGTCGTTCAGCACAATGTACGCAGCCTCTGGATCAGCACAGAAATTGAACTCGCTACACACTGTAACGTTTCCTCGAGCTGTAGGAGCAAACCACAGAAAATTACACACTGAACTCCACCATGACGGGGTGTAGACAGAATAATGAGAACACTTGATAGACAAGGATTTGAATTCTGAAGTGATTTGATTACAAACACTGGGGTCACAGTTGGGGCTGCAGAAAACAAATGTTGACTTGCCAATTAGAGGTGCAATGGTGCAATTATTTTGTCTAGCCCTCTAATACTGTGTGACCTTCACCACTGTTTACTTCAAGTTCATGATTTAACTGACATTCAGTGTTGCCTCCCATGATGTAGAGCCCCCGGAGTTTGCTCGGTAGAGACGGATCTATCCTCACAGCCAGAGCCAGGTTGGTGAGGGGCGCCGTGGCAACCAGACATACCTGAGGAATAAACCCAAACATTAACGGGCAGGTCCATTATTTTTGAGTTTTTTTAGGTTTTAGGTTTTTATATTACTCTGTAGCTTCACAGTTGTATTCCTTATATATTCAAATCCAAACATTCAAATTTTAGTCAAAATATGTATGTTTTAGTGTCAAAATGTTATTTTTCCAAGCTCTTCTAAAAAAAAAAAAAAAACGTTCCCACAGCCAGCGTATTAACGTTGCATGCAGTAACTTAGATGGCGGTCGGCATGCTCCCAGTTTGGAGAAGCAGACAGGAGTACCGGTACGGAAGCTAAGCAATGTACTGCTGTGTGGACGCCACGTTAGTTTGAAGTCACACAATAACAGAAACAAACGACATGATCGATGCAGCGGTAGACCAGCAACTCCCGTGTTCCTTGAGGTAAAATTACTGTTTTTGTGAATGGGGTCTGGTCTGCTCTGATCTTGAAGACAGCGATACAACGGCTTGAGTCCCTTGTCGGAAAGAGCTGTCTGATGGCGAGGTAAAGCGGTGAAAATATTAAAAATGTAGCGTACACTTAAACTGATGACTTAAACCGCTAACCCCAAATCCTGTTCGTAGTGCAGGCCTCTGGTGTGTCTATAAGCTGCGTTTTCCCAAAGGGACCAGAGGCATAACAAAACAGTTAAACATTTTATTGAAAACGAATGGCGGATAATGTTTAAATTAAATTCCGTCTTGTGCAAAGATAAGATAACTCAACTCATGTTTTTTCGATATCTGTCCTCGTTTGACAGCTGGACATTAACCTCACTTCACCTCGCCGTCAGGCAGCCCTTTCCGACGGGGAACTGAATCCATTATATCGCTCTCTTCAAAGCCACCAGACTTCATTCACAAAAGCAGTAATTTTACCTCGCAGAACACGGGAGTATACATACAACTTCAAATAATCCAAACTAACCCTTTCAATTATTTTCAAACTTAGCATAGCTAACTTTGACTCAGCTAGTGCCGGCGTTCACAATATTCATTACTGTTTAACTTACTTTGGAAAACTAAAACTAAACGGCTGAGTAGGCGTTTCCATTGAAAAAAACAGAACTGATCACAGATAGACAGACAGATAGACTGTCCACTGCTGTCTCCCACCTCTCCTGGGTTCTCATTGACAATCCTGATCATGGCTGACACAGCGCCCTCCTTCTGAACCAGGTCCAGACCGGGAGCGTCGGGGTCCGGAACGTCTCCCAGTCCGTCCTGCCCATGGAAGTGTCCCGCATCAATGTTGTTCCCAAGGATCGGCTTGGCTGCTCCTTTAAATACTGGAATCTGGCACATGACAAAAAGAAAGAAGAGCACACCTGATGAAACAAACACTTATACTGCGGTTATTATTATTATTATTACATAACGTCCAAATGGATTTCTGTCCATTTATGTAACATTATTACAGACTGGACGCTTTATGTGTAACACTATATATTATAAGCAGTGATTTTGTTTAATATAATATAATGATCATGTAGGATGTTTGGTTTTGTTTCTTTTTTCAGAGCACCTAGCCAAAACCAGAGAACATTTCCCGTTTCTTTTGGTATTAAAATGCAGTCGTGTAATACTGACATGCCCTCATGCAACTTGTCCACTCGACCTAACTGACCTCATACTGGTTGTGTACATTTTTCCAATTCCTGCTTCGGGTCATGTGGTTTGGCAAACAACAACTTATTGTTGGGAATTTTTATCAACAGCACACATGACACCATTAAATTCCTCTCACACGAAACGCATTAAAGACACAATAACCATCAGTGAATCACGTCGAGATCATAAGATAACTACACTGTACAGAACAACGGTGCTGCACCCACCTCCAGTTTATTGCAGGCTTGCAGAACTCGCAGTGTGTTCTTACACACGTTCTCCACTGTGGTGTTTCCGTGCACACAGGTGATGCCCAGGAGCTCCACGTTGGGGGCGGCCAGCGCCAACATGATGGCCTGAGCATCGTCCACCCCACAGTCTACATCCACCAGCAGCTTCTTACTCATCATGGTCCCTGAAGAGAAAAAGACTTTAGTCCCATAAGAACAAAACACTGCTGTCCTGACAGTAACCTTACACTAATTAGTCACTCTAGTAAATTAGTAAGCTGGAGATAACATTTCCCCTATGTCACGGTTAACCTATAGAAAGTTGAGGTAAGCTTTGTCACTCATTGTTTCCCAAAGCCCAAGATGGCGTCCTTAAATGTCCTGTTTTGTCCACAACTCAAAGATATTCAGTTTACTGTCATAGAGGAGTAAAGAAACCAGAAAATATTATATATATTATACATATGTATATATTATATATAAATATTTTAGAAGCTGGAATCAGTGAATTTTGCCTTCTTGAAAAATTACTCAAACCGATTAATTGATTATAAAAATAGTTGGTGATTAATTTAATAGTTGACAACTAATCGATTAATCATTGCAGCTCTATATATATATATATATACACTCACCGGCCACTTTATTAGGCACACCTGTCCAATTGCTTGTTAACACAAATAGCTAATCAGCCAATCATATGGCAGCAACTCAATGCATTACATCATCTAGACGTGGTGAAGAGACTTGCTGAAGTTCAAACCGAGCATCAGAATGGGGAAGAAAGGGGATTTAAGTGACTTTGAACGTGGCATGGTTGTTGGTGCCAGACGGGCTGGTCTGAGTATTTAAAAAACTGATGATCTACTGGGATTTTCACACACAACCATCTCTGGGGTTTACAGAGAATGGTCCAAACAAGAGAAAATATCCAGTGAGCGGCAGTTGTGTGGACGGAAATGCCTTGTTGATGTCAGAGGTCAGAGGAGAATG
>CAKAOI010002595.1:2381-14145 GCA_916701655.1 Sebastiscus albofasciatus
ATTCATGGAGAGACCTTTGTCTGGTCAGCTAACATTACTGCCAAGCAGCTGAAATATAGAGTGATATTGTGGTTTTAGCTGACGTGTGTCGCCTCACTCTTTTGAGCGATGCTCGTTCATGTCTATTTAGAGCGAGCAAGCGCAAGCTTTCCTTGATTTCAAGGCCACAGGTGTCGCTGTTAACAAGCATTTCTGAAAGTTACAAATAGTCCCTTTAAGTGCACGCTTTATTTAGGGTATTTTCACCGTTTTATCCTGCCGTCAGACAGCCCTTTCCTTCTCCTTTCCAACAGGGAACTGAACTGAAAGTGAAGCGTATCTATGCTCTCTCCAAAGCCAGCAGGCTCAGGTGAAAAAAAACAGTGTCAATGTGTTTCACTTTTAGTTCAGTTGGCCGTCGGAGAATATTCTAAACTAGATAATAGACTAGTTGTGACGAAGGTATAAATGGCAAATGTAGCTAAATAAAAGGCTAAAAAAATACTAGAGTAAAATTACACCTCTGAAAAGTGTCCAAATGTGTGAGGTTTCAGCTAACTACAGGTCCCTAGTTTTCTATTTTCGTCTCTTCTCGTTTGGCTTCATGTTCTGTTTCACTGTTTCATTTTTTATTGTCATAATAATAACGATGCTTTGTGTAAAATAGTTCCAGCATCCCTGGGCAGAAGAAGAAACCGAGAGAAACACATCCTGTGTGAATGAAGTCAAAGAAAGGCACTGTTGAAAAGCAGTCATTTAATCCCTCAGCTCTCAGCTACCCTGAAGACTGTCCAATTCAACAAGCAGTTCATCCACACCTCACTGACCTCCTTTTCTCTTTTTCTCTCCCAGAGTTTAAAGTAGCAGCATGTTGAGGCCAGAAAAAAACCTTGATCATCCTTTACAAAGACTCCATTGTGCTTTGTGATTTTAAATGTCATCATATTTCAGCTTGTAAACTACTAGTTGTCTCTGTACAGAGAGTCTGGAAAATGATAGAGTGGAGCAGAGTGACACATTGGCATAGTCACACGTTGGTCTGACTCCAGCAGAAACCCTGCAGCTGTTTGCATTTTAGAGTATCTGGTTTATTTTTTTCCTCCTGACATTGATTCTACAGCAGGTTTACATGCTCACAGCAGACATGTCCAAAAGACAAGAGGAAACAAACGAGACAAAGTTGAGCAACGTCCAATGATATTCCCAAAGTCATTCCCACACGTACCCGCTGTAACATGGCAGCATTCCACATGAAAATGACTTAGCAGAACAATGTGTAGTGTTGAGGGGCTCTTAATACTCCTGTCAGGATGCCAGCAGTGACACAGAAACACAGGAGAGGCTGGAGATAACAAAAATGATGATGGCGATATGTTTTCTCATTCTCATCTACCCTACTCAATGTTGTATTTGAAAATAGAAAAAGACATGCAACCAGTGTTTTACAGAGTGAGATGTTGAAGGAACAACTTAAACACTCCTCTCATGAATGGGAAATCAATGAAATGTGTCTCACCTTGATTTAAATTATGTCCATCACCCAAACACTGGAGTCCAGAACCTGGGTGAACTCCTCACACATCTCCAGGTATGAAGTGCAGGTATTGGGGATCTCCAAAACACAGCCACATGTGTGAGTCAGGGGGCTTCTGACAAAGTCACTTCTCGGTTCAACAAATTGCACATGGATGGTCGATTACACAAGGACATTTGCACCTGGATCATAAAAAATATGTATGTATTAGTATTGCTCATTTTGAGAAATTTTCTTAACCGATAATTGACCCTTGTTAACTGACAACATGTGTGCCTCAGATATTGGTTGACGGGAGTCCCCAGTTCACCATCCGGGAGCGTTAACTTAGCAGCTACGATGCTGCGTGTAGTGTCGCGGACATGCAGTCACTTTCCCAGTAAAAGTCTCCACCGCACATTTAGTTTAGTTTAGCAGGTTGTCAGCTGTGTGTCTGCCCGGCGGAACTTTAGCAACGGGCCAACAAACATGTGTATGTGTGTGTATTTGTGCTACGTTAGCAGCTCGTAGTCTGAGTAACTTTGTGAGTTTCCAACAGACCGTGTGTGTGTGTTGGTGGTGAGTGTGAGGTTGTTGGTGGCGTTCTAGCTGTGAACGTAGGTGTAGCAGTGTGTGTACAGTTTATTTGTCGGTGAATAAATGCTACGAAACTACAACTCCTCCGCTCCGCTCAAGCGAGCCAGACTGCAACTCCGGCTCCGCCTCTTAAGGTGGGCTGTTAAGGTGGACCAGCTTTTCTCCTTAAAGTGACGAGCTGCTCCTCTGAGCCGCTCAGCTTTTGAGTTCAATTATTAACATTTCTTTTAAACGTTTTAACCGATAGTGTTAATCGGTTAAAATGCTTAATGTCGGTTAACGGTTAAACGGTTAATTATGGACATCCCTAGTATGTATGTTGAAAAACAATTAATTTTGGGGAAACAATGTCCACAGAAGCTCAACAAGTAAAAAGGACATAGTAAATGAACATCATAGTAAGCGAACTATGCTTGATCAGACGATTATCTGGGCAATTGCGGATGTACTTCTTCAGCAAGTCAAAAGCGGCCTGTTCCCTCTCGTTTAAGTTTCCATCAGTTTGAAGAGCTGCAATAACTTTCTTGCTGGTTGGGCGAAGGCCACTCAGAACCTCTTCTAATCCCCCCAGGAGGCAGTCTCAGCTTTTTCAGTTCACCATTCCAGCACTCACATATGTATGCAGGATCTTGAAGGATCTCTTTGTGCGCAACCTCAAGTTGTGTGTTTTTTGCAGTTTGCCTCACAAACAAGAATTTAAAGTCATGAGAATCCAGAAAGTCAAGCCAGTCCTCGCTGCCAGCAACTGCAAGGAGAAGTCCTGCAAAGCAGCAGAAATGTTCCCCAGAGATCTTCCACTTCCACTTCTTGTCCAAGACAATATTTCAGAAATGGTTTCGGTAAACTGAGGGGGAAGTAGCCTTCAATGTTGTATCCAAGGACCATGACTTTTGCAACATCTTTCCAGGTGCCTCTCGTGTCGTGCCGAGTCATGGGAACTTTGATTGTATTGCCGGTTGTGCACTTAGTCATGAAAGCATCCGCAGTACTCACTTAAGGCATCCCTCAGTACACCACCACCATCCTCTCCTTTCTCCAAGGTACCATTGGGGAAAAACATTTGGATTTCCAGGAGTGTCATCAACAGCCACAAGACCCTCGTGAAAGGCAGCATTCAGGTCTTGAAAGACATTTCCTCTGCGGAATTTAATCTGTACTGCTCTTGGTGGTTGTTGGAGTATTTGCTGACCAGAGATTGAGGTCTCAATGTCTATGGGTAATGTGTCATCCAGATCCATAGCATCATCCAGAAGTACATATCCAAATTGAATTTCCTCATCAATGTATATCTGGGATTTTTTTCATCTGCGGATGCTATTGAGGTATGTATTTCATGAATTTGCGCTGCCTCATCAGTCAGTACTGCTAGAGCATGAGGAGACACCTCTCTGGCCATTTCTAATCCCTCTACTGTTTTTCTAGGTGTTGAGTTGACGAATACATCATCGTCATCATCTGATTCAAGGACTTCATGATCATCTTCGGTTGTTGTTTCGTTTTCTTTAGCCTCTACTGTTATGTAGAGTCTCAAAGCCTTCACTGTCCTCAGCTCATGTTGTTCTCCAAGTGTTGTTGAGGGATCTAACAGTTCTCCTGTGAAATCTCGCATTGTGATACTAAACTCCTCTCTATTTCCAATTTTGCTTTTACCATTTGGAAAAAACAATTTTTAATCCCAATTCCATAATCTCTGCCATTGTACTAGACTTGGGAGCCTTCAGCTGTCTAGTGCCCCCACCTCTTCGTTCTCTCACTTGGACAAAAGACTTCCCTACTTTCTCAAACATTCCTAACTGAAAGCTGCGTTTTACAGGCATTGTTTTTTCCCACTCATTTTCTTAGCAGCCTGTTTTTTTTCCCCTTTAATTTGTCCAGCAGGCTTTGGGCAGCTTTTGAAACTTCTCCAGTGTCTTGAACTTCAATCCTACAGTACTAATGGACAGCTATGCGATCGCCTAGTCTGGGTATATATCTTGATAGCTCAGTCATTCCATTAGCTTCAGAGCAGCCAATTTGCAAAATAAAGAGAATGGTCTTTCAGAATAATCAAAAGAGTACTGTATGTAATCAGTGTCCTGTCACCAGACATGAGGTATAGGCTTCTTCAGTCTGAATGTTTCAAACAACTGTTTTGATCAATTGAAATGTGGGCCTACATTAATCTGATAAGAGTCTAGTAGCACTAAGTAATAAGAAAATAGAACATGTTGCTAGTGGGGCGCTGTTTTAATATAGGGTGCAGTCAGTTCTAAATCAATTGTAGAGCTTCAGCTCTTCTTTGAGTATGGAGCTCCCCATGCTCTTTATTGGTTTTTACAACTTTACTAAGACCGAATGAACGGGTATGAACAGGTCCTAGCTAACAATTACTCAGCCGTGGGTACATAAAAACACTAAAAAATCACATCATCATCTTACCTTTACCTTTTCACCGTTGACATGTTCAGAAAGTGGTAGAAGGCCATTCTTCAAGCTACTGCAACAAAAAGGAGTTTTATTCAAGCAGCAGAAACAAAGCTATTGTGCTGTAATCTACTCCGAATGTGCTTCTAAATATTACTCATATTAGTCCACCCATTTCCATCATCATGAACAGCACAGGAAACGCAAGGACTACATGAGAGAAGACATTTCTATTTTAAAACTTGGGATAATCTGAAAGAAGGTCAGACGTGAACGATTTGGGGTGCAGGCATGCATTTCAGAGAGAGTACTACTCCACTCTGACAATGATGTGACTGCAGCCAGTCTACAGACTGTCTCCATTTTTCATGAGGAGACTAATGAAGTGGGCATCTCATATTTTGATCAAGTTTCTCTGATGAACTCTAAAATTAGGCTGACACTAATCTAGAACTACATTTCCCCCTGTAAATACAGTATCAACAATAAAGTTGAGGCAA
This sequence comes from Sebastiscus albofasciatus, assembly GCA_916701655.1. Lineage (NCBI taxonomy): Eukaryota > Metazoa > Chordata > Actinopteri > Perciformes > Sebastidae > Sebastiscus > Sebastiscus albofasciatus. The sequence continues at coordinate 7,374 of CAKAOI010002595.1, forward strand.
CTTCTGCAGCTGCTCAAGTACGTAAATAATTTATGTCTGTGAAATCTGGACCTGGATGTCTCTCAGATGCCACATTATAATCCCAATGTTTCATGTGCCTTCAACGTTCTCCCCTCCTCCCTCTCTATCTCCCCTCTGCAGGACCACACGTACACATTTTACAAGGTGTTGAACAACCTCACACAATACATACAATTATCTGTAACAGCTCACAGATGGGTGATTGCTCTGCCACATCAACATGCTGTATAATGCAGTTTCAGCGGGCACACACACACACACACAGACACACAGACTCCTATATGGAGAGAGGAAATGTAATCGCTGCATCTTGCTGAAAGGATGGCCACGAGCGAGAGCAGTCACGAGGAATCCAGCTCCTATGTGCCTCAGCCTCCACTTAGCAGCACCCGAGCGGGTACTGGGAGCAGAGGTCTAATAAATCATACACACACATGAACAAAGGTGAGAGCGCATGCATACACACAAACACTGAAGCAGCAGTGTTCAGAGTATTGCAGCAGATCACAAATGCATATAACACAATAATGCTGTGTGTAGTATTTCTAAAGCAGAGCCACACATTCCAAGTGGCTAAGAGACACATTTATCCATCATATATACAGTATATATACAGCACATATACAGTATGTATATATATATATATATATATATATATATATATATATATATACGTATACCTGTATATACATACACAGGAGGCATTTCAGCCATGTTTTTCAGTCGTCTGTCTCATGGGTGTCTGATGGAACAGATAGCCTACGCTCCTATTTTAGTCTACACCGGCAATAAAAACGGCTTGCGTTTGTGTAAACGTGGCCAAAAGTTTATCCTCTTTAGTTTTTCGTGCGTAACCATAGTGATTGTGTATTGGGCTGTGAGTGCTGCCAAATCTTCATTTAAGAGTAGGCTTAAGACTTTCCTCTTTGATAACGCTTATAGTTAGGGCTGGCTCAGGCTGCTTTGGACCAGCCCCAGTTATGCTGATATAGGCTTAGACTGCCGGGGGGACTTCCTATGATGACACTGAGCTCCTGTCTTCTTCTCTCCCTCTTCATCTGGATGCATTCATGTCCCATTCATGCATGTTACTAATACCCCTTTCACACGGAGGATTCAACCAGGGTTGATCCAGGGTTGGTTGTGTATATGAAAGGGTAACCTGTGTTGATCGACTAGCCTTTGCAACCCAGGTCGAGAGGTGGGTCAGACCAGGGTTGGACCAGGGTCGATTTCGATGTGAATTGTGCACGGACCAGGGTCGCTAACATTGGGGCGGGACCAATCATGTCATTGGTTGGAAATGCGGGCGCACAGTCGTGACGCAATTATCATAGGTCGCCGTGGCTCATAAACGAGCAGAGCGACGGCAGCGGGAATATATTCATCTACGTTACACTGGAAGAGAACAACTAACAGTTTTATTATGGATATGTGGCAAGATTTCGAAGTTCCTGGCTGTCCGCGGAGAGGAAGAAATCAAGCGGCAGATGACAGGTATGGTGAGGGACAACGTAGTGTGCGCAAATATAGCACGGCTGTTTAACGAGTGAGGCATCTCTCGTACACAAAAACAGGTCACCAACAAATTGAAGGCACTGAAGAAACATTACACCAAAGAGCATGACCACAACAGAAACAAGAGTGGTGTTGGGCGAGTGGACTGGCAGTATTACGAGCTATGCAATCGCATTTTCGGACACATGGCTCTTGCCAATCCGGTACAACTCCGGACACACAACTGAAGAATCGCCATCGCCATCAACTTCTTCATTTAATGAGGGAGAGAGAGATGAGACGTTGGACATGGCTACAGAGGAGTCAGAGCTGGAAAACACCAGACCACTGACTCCATGTCCCTTACAGTCAAGTGGTAAGTTGAAATATGCATTCGGTAAGTACTTTACTACCACAGTGTAGAAATTAAAGTATAGTAAAGTAGTAAAGGTGGAGCTGTAGTAGAGTATAAGTATAAAGTAGCAGGAAAATACTCAAATAAATGTAGTAGGTAGTTTGTTGTTTTACGTCGCAGTGCTGGGCTGATGAGTTCAATTAAGATGTCGAATGTAAAACGTGACATGCAAAAATGTGCCATTCACTGTTCGTTGTCAAAACGCTGAACTGCTTCCCAGAAAGCTCCAGTCCCGGACCCACATTTGTTTGTTGTGGTACCAAGGCAGACAACAGTAGCCATCGAAGACAATATGAAATCTCTTCTTCTTCTGAGATACTCATGGCGACGTCTAATAAATTTCGCCATGAAATCTCTTTGTCTTGCTCTTAGCACAGCTTGAATTTTGAACATGTCCATCAGCAACTTCATTAGACCATCCACTGGCGACTGTGTGAGGACAACCGATCCAACTCCAAACAACACTGGAAGAATGTCTGCAAGATCGACGGTGTCCATGGTAGCTGCTGTTCTTGTGCGCCTTGTTTGTTGTGCTTTTTTTGAACAATTGCGCTCTACAAACTCAAGAAGGCGACAGGGACTGTTGGCTCTGCAGGAAGTTGCGTGTCGGAAACCCCACCCCGCCCATTTCCAGCGCCTCAGGTAATTAGTATGCATTGCTCCCGGGTGTGACCCAGGTCGCATCTGAATTGTACAGCTCAGGGTTAAACCAGGGTTGACTGGCTTAGTTTGAATTGACAAAAGGAGGGTTGGACCAGGGTGGTGTGAAAAGGGTATAACTTGGCTTCATCCCCGGAGTCTCTGTGCTTTCATGTCTCGCATGTATCCATGGATCAGGGTTACTCCTGGATCGTGGTTGCGTCTGCTGCCGCGTCTGCTGCCTGCTCGACACCCACTACTACTATCATTATTATCAGCCTTTTTATTATTAGTAGTAGTCATATTTCTATTATTATTACTGCTATTATCTCTCTCTACGGCTATTGATTATCATTAGTCCTATTTGTATTACTACTTATAGCTGTTGTGCTATTATTGTGGTTGCTGTGCATCTCTCTCTCTCTATCTCTCTCAACCCAACAGGTCGAGGCAGATGGCCGCCCATCCAGAGCCGGGTTCTGCCCAAAGTCTCTACCTGTTAGTAAGAGTGTATGTAAGAGTGCATGCTCATGGGCGATCTCTTGTTGGGTCTCTAAACTATAGAGTACGGTCTAGACCTGCTCTATATGAAAAGCATCTCGAGATAACTTCTGTTATGATTTGACGCTATATAAAAATAAATTGAACTGAATTGAAAGGGGTTGTATTTAGTCTCTTAATTGATCACAGGTGTGTATTGGGCCTAACATGAATTAAACCGATCAGAGTGTCATCTCCTATTCCCTTTAAAAGTCAGGTGAGCCTGCACATTAGCGCATTGCTATTTAAAAGGCGGATTCAGCAAATTGGAGGAGAAGCGAGCGGTTTTCTGCTGAGGAAATGGATCTGAGTTGTGTGAAGTGAAAGTGTGCGAGCAGATGTATGTGGTGCTAGGCTGGTGGACCCTCTGCCTCCGCCATCTCCCAGTCCTCTGTCCCATCAACAGGCCAAGCCCCCAGGAATAGCGGCGGTCGTTGATTCCAATTTTCATAGTGGCCAAACGGCGATACTACAACTTCTGTGTCCCTCATGTGATGCCATTGGGACCAAAAATACTTTTTTATTTTAGGTGAATCAACTTCCCAGTATGAACACTTGAATAGCCCTTAAATAAATCATTAGGTCCTAAAAGTTGTAAAATGCACTTAAAGCTGAATCCGGAGTTATTTCCCTTCCTCCGTTCATGTGAATGAGACCCAGACCGAGGCTGGAGCGAGGGCTGTGACGACAGCGTGACAGCATGACAGCTGTGACCCTGTGACTGAGCCATGTGACCGAGCGGATGCTACTGCGCCTACTCCATCATAGGGTCAATGGATGCGGAAGATCGGTGGAAGATCTGTGGAAGATCCGGGTACTTTTCCAGTCAGAATTCGAGCCATTTTGGCTTCATGCGCCACTGAACAACTTTCATAGGAATGAACGGGCCCCGCCTCCAACGCTGTATCCAGTTCTCTTAATACATCCATGGTGCAGGTTGCACGAGGGGGGAGGGGGGGGCAAAATTCATTCTATGATAATAATCACTAGGCTAAATAAGATGAACATGTATTAATAAATAATGAAAACTGTATCTCTTTCCGATGCAACCCACAGGAGGCTCTGACGAGGGGAATCTCCTCTGGAGATGCATTACGCACGGGCTTGCAGCCGGGAACTGCCGGTGCAGATCCATCGGTCTCAAAACGGGGGGAGAGGGAAACTTAGAAGTAGGGGGGTTCTGAATTAAAGTTGCCGGCATATTGTGAAGGGAGGGAAGGATCTCCAAAATATCCGTAGCCCCGGGGCCTCACGTCATATTAAGGTCCCCTGAGCATGGGCCTACTGTATGAGCCTGCTTGAGTCCCTGGCCCTGTCTTTTAGAAATACTAAAACCATCATGTTTTCTTGCTGCAAATAAGCCACTTGGAGTCCAAGGTTTTTAGCTGCTTGCAGCAGCATGAATTTCTGTCCACCATTATGCATTGGGACACGATGGCTCTGGCTATCAATCATTCATGATTGCTAGGAGAGCACCAGAATAGTATGCAGTGGAATCTGCTCAGCAACAGCCAAATGGAGGAAGTTCTACTCACTTGCATGTCTGAAGCATTTATTCACTTCATATTTGTCCAGTTTACAATTTTTAAGAAAACATTAATTAAAAACTTTAATGGTTACTTTAACCAAAGAACATATGAAAAAACAAAACGCACTAGAGTTTGAGCCATGAAATATACCACATGTTTAAATTCAGTTTTGAAGAGTTCATATTTAAGCTGTTTTACGATACGATATCTCTATGGTTACTTATAAAGTTCAGTTCCAAATAATTCAGCCAAAGTGGAATACATGAGTCAGAGGATACTATTCTCACAACATTTTAAGGACATTCCACATGACAATGCATAATGTCATTTCACACCACATGTTGTGAAATGGCTTTTCGTATGTCATTTAACGCCATCGTTGCTGTGAAACGATCGCAGTTATTTTTTGGCAACAACACCACTTCGTTAGGTTTAGGAAAAACATCATGGTTGGGCTTAAAATAAGTACGCAAACTCAGTAAAATATGTACGTAAACAATGTAACATAAGTACGGAAAGCATGTCACAAATATCACTAACATAACTTCAACATAACTCAACAACACAGTCTGTCAACCGGGACAGACTGGGCAAATCAGGAGCACATGGCGGCTGCCAACAGATTCACACATCGGGTGTCTGGTGCTGCTGTCAGTCCTTTCTTTCTACATAGAGTTTGCCTTTCATTATTGCCATTTCATTTCATTATAAATGTCATTTATATTTATCTTAGACAGAGAAAGGTTAAGAAATGTGTGGTAATTTGTAAATAATAGTAATAATCCACAATCAAAAACCCGTACTATATTCATTCATGGAGCTCTGCAAGTCACTGCATGTTCTACAACACTGTTCTGCAAAAATTTCAGAATAAAAGCCTTGCATTGTTTGTTGAAGCAAGGTCATATTTAAAAAAAATAGGCTACATGTATGTATGTAAGCCACGCAATATCATCCAATTATAGTCTTAATTTGGATCAATAGATTTATGTTCCTCAAATTTAAAACTTATGTTTCCTTGCGTTGGACAAACAATTAGTGGACGTAGTGAAAGATGTTTTTTCTTATCTTGGAAAGAGTGCTCTCGACCACTCGTAAAATGTTCTCTTACCTGAGAGGAGCAAAAATGGAATTGTGTGGAGTTTGCATGTTCTCCCCGTGTTGGCATGGGTTTTCAAAGACATGCAGGGATAAGCAGTTACAGATAATGGATGGTGAATCCCAGAAAACGACGGGTACTAACAAAATAGGAACAAGAATAAAACAAATGATTAAGAAAAAAATATGGATGATAAATAAGAATACATTTGTTTGTATATTGCTTCCTGCACAAGGCCCAATTCATGGGAATAGCTTAGTCTTCTTTTTAGAATTGAGACAAGGTGATATAGGAGTTACCAGGATGTAACTCTAATGAAACAGCCGTCTCCTGCTTTATTTATATTACAATCACACTTTAATCTTCCATCTTGTGTTGTTGTAAAAAGAGTGATAAATCCAATTTCACTTTGACTTGAAGCTGCCAACTGCTCAGTATCACCTGAGAGATACAAACTGTTACCACTGGCATACACCAGAGACTGTTTAGCTGAATTTATGAACATGGTTCTATGATATATGCTCCTCTTCTTACTCTCTCTCTCTCTCTCTCTCTCTCTAATCTCTATTGCTTATGATTTTCTGGCATTTGCTGCCCAGAAGTGATTCTCTGCTCTCTGTCAGAACACAACCCTCTTTGTTTGACACACCTGGAGGAGAGGAAGAGGAGAAGCCACATGTCTTGACCATCAGCGCACACACACGCTCAAACTCGTAGACATAAGCTCCATTGTCCTCCAGTGTAGCATTTCAGAGTTTCAGGACCAATTATGTTCCAAAATTACCTTCCCTGTAATCTTGTCATTAGTGTGTGCGGTTCTTCTGTGCCTCGACACAGCTTTTGTCATTCCTTTACACATGTTACAACGTCAGCGTGGTGAGGAAAGAGGACTGTACAGACACACCTGTCTGTCTGACATGAATAGATCCTATGTTTTAGAGCCGAGATGGATGAAAGCTGAAGGATTGCCTGTGTGTAGAATACCTCTCTCTCTCTCTCTCTCTCTCTCTCTCTCTCTCTCTCTCTCTCTCT